>BGPR01007124.1:19330-73772 GCA_013235015.1 Araneus ventricosus | reverse complement strand
CATTTTCTGTTTAAGAATTTATTTTAACTTTTACATTTATATAATTATCTGATGATTCACGCTTCATCGAAATTAAATTGTGCCCAACTTCTGTATAATAAAAGAATGGACAAATTGATTCTATCTTTTACTGAAAAATGTGTGCAGTGTCTAAAATAAAACTGCAACTATGTTCAAATAAGATTTACGTAAAGACTCGCAATAAGTCATGAAAATCTCTATTGTTTTCTTTTTTGGAATTTATTGATAATTCTGTAATTACATTTATCTAGTTATCTGCATTCTTATGCTTCTTTCATATTAAATCGTAAACTACTTCTGAATCTATGTAAAATGTATAACACTGTTATTTCTCAGATGCTTTGAGTGTTTGCATTTAACTAAATGTGCATTTTGTTGTGAGCTGTATATATTACGTTTGAAAATTAATTGTTTTGTATTTTTATTATTAAATTTCATGGAAATTATTTTTTTTTTAAGGTAATATTTATTTATTTATTATATTTTTTATTTAAAATGGGAATAAATTAAATATCATTTTGTGTATCAGTATTTCATCTCATGAAACTTCACTTCCATTAGTTTAGTGACTGTAGACTTGTTTAGATTTTGTACAATGGTTTCTTTTTTATGGAATTTGTTGACCCTTCAGCAAGTGTATTTTAAAATAGAAATAATTTTGTATATTTTGTAAATATTTTGTGGTTATGGCAATTGTTCCACGGAATTGGAAATAAATATGTGTTGAAAAGACTTATTCGTGAAGTTGTTTTATTTTTGAGTGCACTGAAGTGTGATGATTGATTTTGTCATCTGTTTGAAAAATTGAATTTGCAAGGTGTCCATAGTGAAAGTCCTCTTATTCGGAAGTCCACAGAGCCAGTATATGGCTCCAAATGAAAGAAAATTCCATTAGAATGTAGTACAAGTGATGCGCTCTGTGGAAAAAAAAAGTTATTGTGATGTATTTCAGCATAGCATGAAGAATCCGTTAGCCTTCTTTATCAAAAATAATATGTTTATTGGAAGTCTTCCACAGCACAAACATGATAAACAAACACATACAGTAGAGTCTTCCTACAACGAAGTCTCTCTACAACGAATTTCTCTCTATAACGAAATTTTTAATCGGAATGTTAAATAACATTCAAAATATTCTCCATATAACGAATTTTTTCAGAGATTTATCTTTTCGATTTTTGTCATTTTTGAAGAAAGTTGATAATTTCTGTGCAACCAATTCGCTCACACGTGCCTGTTTCTGAAACCACTCACTCTTAAAATGTGAAAATTTTACATCACGAAATGCAAAGCAATCTAAAATAACGGAATTTTTCAAGTAAAATAAACGTAAGTACATATTATTCTCTAAATTCGTGAATTGTCTTAACTTTTGAGCATTTTATTTATACAATAAAAATTAATATAATTTAACAAATTTATAATATATATCACTTCATTTTTAATTAAAAATCATAATTAAATACATTGGAACTTACCGCACCTTTTGAAAAGTTTGGAACAGTTACTTAAATAACTGCAAAAATCTCTAATCTCCGTATAACGAAATTTTCTCTATAACGAATTTTTCAATTGGAACCAAGCGATTTCGTTATAGGGAGACTCCACTGTACACTTGCATCACAAACGTTACATCACTGACTTACATCGAATTACATGTTCAATCATCATTATTCTTTTCCGTTGGTAGGCAACGTTATCAAAAGACAAATATATCGTTGCCACACTATTTTTATAACCTTTAGAAAAGAATTAATGCCAACCGATTTTTTAATTAATTTCTTTTTCAGCCAAACGATATTTTTAAATTAATTTCTTTTATGACCAAACGATTTTTTTATCTAATTAATTTCTTTTCTTTGAATATTTTAATAATTCTACAAATTTATATTTTTTATTCGTTACGAATATTACAGTATTTTTAACGAAAAAAATGTACAGTCTCAGGGGGAAAAAAAAAATGAGCCACACAGCATTATTTCGCCGTCGTTCATCGCATCTTAAAACAAAAGGTACCGATTTTCAGGAAATACGTCTAGTAAAAGATTCTATGTCCAAAACTTTCATAAGGGGCCATCTATATATTTATAATTCCACTAACTTTTAAATTTCCAATGTCAACATACATTTTTGGTGATAGATTTCAAACCTCCATGAAAATTTATTGTCTGTATAATCAAATTTGATCATTCTAGGTGTATTTGTTTCGAAATATAAGCAAATGAAATTTTTATTTTCTAATGTTAAAGTAAATTTTTGAATTTTTATTGATATCTTGAGAAATAATATAGTTATTGACATAGAATTTTTTTGTTGTGACAGTTTGAAGTATTCTACATTTTCGACGCTTGTAATTTTGATTTTACAATAATTTTGCGTGCATGAAATTTTTTTTCATCAAATTTGACCTAAAAATTGAATAGTAACTCATAAAATTTTTAACAGAAATTGAAGCAGATACCCATTTGATTAGCCTATGCGAAATTTCAGAATATTCGTATGAGTAGTTTTGAAGTCGCATTAAATTGTTCTATTTTCGTTGTAATACGATGCACTTAAGGGGACATCATGCATTTCGAAAAGTTTTCATTATTGAATATAATCAGTTTCTCTACTTTTTCTTATAAAATTTGAAATAAACATTTAAAAATTTCTATTTATAATTTTATAAATTAAAGTGGTACAGTACTTCACTAAAATCATTAATATACGAAGAATCAAATAATTCCAATACCCCATCGATTTACAAAAAAGACCCAGGAAATAAATGGAAAGCAGTGAAATTCAGAGTAAATCTCAACAATTTATTAATTTTATTACACATACTAACATTTCATTAAAGCAACGAATATTCTCTTTCATTCGATTACTTCCATTCATGCAAAAAAAGCCTGTATAAATACTTATGCCTTATTAAAATTTTAACGCTTTGTGATCAAAATTTATTCAGGCGAAAGGGAAGATTATACAAAACTTCCAGAGCTATTGGATATCATAATTTTTCAGAACAAAGTATTTTTTTTTTAGGAAAGTTCTGTAATGCAGAACTTTTTTACGCATCAAATTTTGTCGATTGTAAAACGTAGATCATTACTATGAAAATAGCATTTAACGAGCGAAATAATTTAAGATGTTACTACTGACATTTAAATGCAAGCAGAGAATTTCCCTATCTAAATGTGGAGACGACCCCTTTTATATTTAGAACACAAAATGTCGAATATCTTCTGATCTATTAATGGCCTAATATCCAAAATTTTTTTCTTTGGGTATCTTTTCATGAGAAAGTTATTTATGACAGCAAAAATAGGTATTGCCATTGAAAATTTTGAATTAGTGCAATTTTAAATATTTAGATGACCCCATTAGAAAATTTTAACCATATATTCTGTTAGTGTAAGTTATTTCCTGAGAAACGCTACATTTGTTTTCAATGTACAATGAACGAGCGCAGAATAGTGCTGGGTGGCACCTTTTCCCCCCCACTTCTTTACGTCCAAAACTGAATTTCAACAGCATTTTTGGTAAAACTAAATAAAAAATCCCTTTCGGCAAGCTGGAAGGCAAAGGTAGATTCTTTTACGTTAATGTTACAAAAATAATGAAATATTAAATATTGATCAATACAAACATATCTAATGACTTTATTGTTTCCACACATATCAATATTTACGTCGTGCTTCTGTTTTCATGGCATTTAATTTCTTACTATATCAAGGTTTTATCATTCTAATCAAAGGGTTATGCTAGATTTATGATATGTATCAAATGATTTTGCATTATTTCTACAACCTCTTGATGCCATATTGCTGTAAAAAATGTCAATAAACGTGTTATCAGAACAATACAAATAAACATGTACTGTCACTACATATGCGAGAGTGAAAAAGGTGTCTCAAACAAGTTATTGACATAATGACGGCTTCAATATAACATATGACACAATAATAATTTACAGTTTAATTTTACTTCTTTTAGTTTATTATTGTATTTATATTTATTTTTCGCATTTTACTCAGAAATTAAATTTAAATTCCTATTACAATGTGCTTTTTTAAAATTATATTTCACGTTAATTTTACTAAATAACTCCCCGAACTGTTTATGGGTTTGTAAAAAATCTGTGGGTAATGGAAAAAACACAAATACCATTTTTGTGATCAGTGCATCTGGTTTACAAAAATACATTTGACGTTCGGCAAACCCCGTGTTGGCCTGTCGTATGGTCGATCTTTAACAAAGATATTCTTAGCTGAAGCCACAACGACTGTCGCAAACGACGTTTTAAATTCTCTAGCTTATTGACAGTGAAGTGGCCATCGAGTGGCGCTGCGAAAATTTAACAACATTGGATTGCAACCACCACACTTGTTTCCATATAATTGCACTGCTCTTAGGGCGCTATTAGCCGAGAGCAACTTGTGGCGCCACTGGCTGCTTACGCGAGTCGCCTGCCATTATATCCAATGGATCCTATTAGCCGACGGCGATCGGTGGCGCAACAGAACAACATGTTGCCGCCTGTTGCCCTCACCGGCAACAGCATCGGCAACATTTGGTGGCGCAGATGTTTGACGGGGCATTGTAGTAAATGGAGCCTATTAGCCGAGGGCAACCGGTGGCGCTACTGATCATCCAATGTAGCTGCGCGCGCATATGATACGTCATTTAGAAATCAGCTCTCGGCTCTATAGCAATTCATTTAGCTGTCTATTGCATTTGCTTTTATGCGATATTTTTTTAAAAATGTCCTAGGAATCGAGAAGGCAACAAGAGCAACAGATGAAAGACTTAAAGAAATTGTTTGAAAACAAACTGAAGATTTCATTCTTGACGTGGATTCCTGATATATAAATGTGTGTGATTAATTTTGACAAAATTATTAAAATGTAAGAAATAAATTGTACACAAATGCAATTTGTGTCGCTGAAAAGCTAATTTTTTAACTTTAAATTAATTTTATTTATATTAAGATAATAATAATAATATACCGTTTCATGTTTAATCAATATTCATATACTTACTTAGTTGTTTGTTTTCATACATACTTTATTTGCTACTAGTTGCAAAAAACTATTATTTTGAAAGCAAAATAGTTCACCGTTCACAAAACTACGAGTAAACAAAGTAATAATAATTATAAAGAGAAAAAAATAATTTTAAATTTCACAATATTTATAAAGAAGTAATTAGCTTTAACTAATAAATAGTATCGACCACTTTGACAAAATTAAACAATTGTCCGACGACTTCACACTTGAACTATCAAAGTTTCACAGTTTCAATTTGATAAATTTTTATATTTTACTGTTTTCCAAATACTTAACGTCAAAATATAAAATAATTCTTATTGTCAGGTGAGTAAAGTCTGTAAAGTTAGTGTTTTGGTTAGCATAAGCCATGAGGTTTGACATTCGTCATGACGATACAAAAAATTTTATGCCCTCAGCCCCCCCCCCCCCCCCGACCCGAATTCAGGATTCGCCACTGGACAGCAATATTCAAGGTTTTTAATAATAATAATAAAAAAAATACTTTTGAACATCCACTAAGAGAGCTTCATCAACATAGTGAAATGAATCCTGAACCTGAGACCTATGAGTTTAGAAGGCATTTCGAGACTTAAAAACTAACCTTAATATTTTGCCGATTAAATTTATTTTAGATACATCTGAGTTATATATTTTGTTAGCTTACAAACAAGTATCGGAATCTGTTTTATAAATATTGATTAACTAAAATGCTAATTTGTCATGGAATGTATTAGTATGCGAAGAAAACTGAAAAATTTACTATCATAGATCGTCAAACAATGTATAATATAACCATCTAGTCAGTCGAGAAACAAACATGGGATGTTTTCGCATTTTTCTAACCTTTAGCTTTTTCTTTTTTAATTAGAAGAGCAAGGAGAAGAAGTTCTTCCTTAGACGCCATTCTCTCAAATGACTATTTCCCTCAATTATTTGAAAGCTGCGCCACCAGTTGCCGGGTTTTAAAATATTTCGGCAACTGGCGGCGCAGCCAATTTAACAGACAGCTGCGCCACAAGTTGCTCTCGGCTAATAGCGCCCTTACTGATAAGTGCTGCGCTCAGAAAAAGAAATGGACTCAAAGGATTAAAATTAATTTTCGAATTTTATTTAAATTATTTTGTTTTATATAAATAGTGGTAAATAATGCAATGCACTAAAATAAATATTAATTTGTTTTCTGTCGGGTGAAAGCAACAAATCTTTCCATCCACCTCCGCATCAAAACTATGACGTCTGTCTTTTTTGATTGGTTAAATTAATGTTCTCTGAGGTCGCGAGTGGGGGCATTGATCAAATTGGGGAGTGAACCCTCTGACTTTCCTTCTCTGTTATTTGCACCTACGATTAGATACGAGACGTTGGGAGTACAGCCCGCTGCAAAGCAGCGGATGCCACCAATCGGCTAAACTTTAAACAGTGAGGCACTTGAGCTCTCCATAAGTGCAATAAGTTCTTGACAAGTTCTGCCTGGCAGCAAAGGCGTAAGTGAGGGAGCGATGGGAATGTCTATGTGTATTCACCTATATTATATACTACATTTTAATAAAGAAATAGTGGTAATTATTGTAATACACTGAAATAAGAATGTTATTTATAATTGCTCAAATTATTACACTGTTATTATAATTCACTTAAAAGGACTCAACAAAATCGTTCAAAAAATCACCAATTATTTCACGGAAAATTCTTCCAATAATCAGCTTTTTGAAATGAATTTTTTTCATTGAAATACAAACGAAACCCCCATTCATTCTTTTATGTTTAATGCTCTTCTTTTGGGTTTATTACAGATGCGCATTCTTACTTCTTTTTATCACTGATTTTACTTTTTCAATTAATATATTGGTTATTTAATTAAATTTTGATATAAAATTTTTGGTTTAACTAAAGTTTAGGGTGTTTTCCGACAGTTTTTCTTGGCGCAACTCCGAGTGGCGTCGCCGACTTTTGTCACCACGAGATTGACAGCTCGAAATAGAGAAATTAATCGTTTTTGATGCTTTACGTTTTCAATAAGAAAGCGAAGCTGCATTGTTTCCGCTCCCGCTGCTTGCGAAGCCGTTGTTGCTTTTTTAAGTAAGAAAAATTGCCCGGTGCCTACCTCAGATGTCGCAGACATCGCATGCACAATCTCTCCTTTTCAGATGCTGCAGGAAGAGCAATATATATATAAATAAATATATATATATATAAGGCAATGTTCGTATGTGTGTTTTCTATAGACTCAAAAACTACTGGACCAATTTACACGCGGTTTTTTAAAAAGTGATCCGTGTGGTCCGGGGAAGGTTTAAAACTATTGAAATCCTCGATCTGACCAGTAGAAAAAAGTTAGAGATCTAATAATATTGTAATGTTTGGCTACCGTTGGCGATGGTTGAAAGAATGCTTGGCGCAGTTCCTTCTTAATGCAGGGTTGCCTTTTGGAAACAAGGTCAGTTTCGGCGGAAATCTCGGGAAGGGAACTGAGATCTTAGGCCTATTTGTTGTCGTTATTTTGAAATAGCTGTGGCTTCTGAGTGCAACGCACCGCACTGTATTTTTTATGTGTCTTGTCTGTCTTACGGTTGTCTATGTCCAAATAGATATATTTTCCTAAAACCTGGTGTCTTCCTTAAAAAGGACAGAAACATCACAAATATAACATAAATAATAACAGTACTATTAATTTAAATGTAGATGGCGCCACGAGACAGCACTTTTCACATTGAAGTTCATTCAGCGCTGATGTTTAACAATTGGATTTATTTACATTCTGACTTTTAACTGAAGGTTAAACTTGTTGTAGTTCCGTAATGTTCAATTTTTTAATGTTTTGTAAGTTTCTTAATGTTCAATAATAATTGTGATGATTTTGCTACAATGTGAAGTGAAGTTTTGAAAGTATTTTTATTTTGATTTTACATTCTGGCTGTTCGACTCTGCTGTTGGAATTGCATTTTGCTGTTGATAAAAATGCCACCAAAACGACAAAATATTAGTCTTTGTACAAATGCAGCCAAGAGAAAACGAGAAGAAAGACAAAATGAAACAGAAGAAGAAACAGCTCAATGAAATGAAGGAAATAAATTACATACGTCTCAGTCACATTCTACAGAATCATCACAGCAACACGAAGCACGAAATGAATCAAGTCGAGTAAGAATTAGAGAATTAAGACTATCTTTGTCATATAGTGATCGAAATAAACAACCTGGCAATAGTCGATTACGCATTCAAATGAATCGATTAAATCAATTGGTAAAACTTGATCGTATTGCATTCCAGTATAATTTGGAAATTCAATGTAGCTTGCATCCAGTTGTGGTTGTTGAAAGTATGAACAAAGTTTGCACAAATTACAACACATTAAAATTAAAGGATGAAGCACCTGGGGTGTGTTGTTTGAATGGTTAAATTGTACTATTGAAGACATCACTTCAGCCATTGTTTTCATTGGTTTCTAGTACTACAACACAATCGAAACACTTTTTGAATAACATACAAAATTATAACACATGCTTTCAAATGGCTTCGTTTGGTGCAACCAAACTGAGAATTATATGCCAACTATACTGAGAATTATATGCCAACATTCAAAATTCAAGGACAAATATACCATACAGCAGGCTCTTTGTTACCATTTACGGATGCTGACCACAAATTTTTGCAAATATATTTTATTGGAAATTCAAGTGATCAAGTAAATCGACACACACTCATCAAAACACACATATGAGAACACTGCCTTTTATATATATATATAATTTTAAATTAAAGCAATTATTGATATCAGACTTTAAAAGTTAATCTATATATATTCTCAAATCTAGCAATAGCAAAGCATTACCGGGTTCAGCTAGTCTATATATAAGTCATTCACTGACTCATTACCGATTCTCCCAAACCACTGGGACTAGAAACTGAAAATTTGGCAGGTGGTTGCTTCTTAGATATTAGGTACTCACTAAGAAAGGATTTTTCGAAAGTTTTCCTCAATAACTTCGGAGCATATTATTGTGCAGAAGCCATTTTAGCGTCATCTTAAAGTTTAAAAAATTAGCTTCTCAATGACACCAACTTCATTTCCATGTCACATTTTATTTAATTTTAATTAATTTTTAAAAATGTTTTCAAACAATTTCTAAGAATGTTTTCAAACACAATTTCTAAGACTCTTTTCAAACACAATTTCTAAGAATGTTTTTATTGTTATCGTGTGCAGCAATTTTTTTGAGCCTGCGTGGAAGAGCTTCTTCATCGATCTTTTTTTTTTAAAAATACCTGAGATATGATGATGGCGCGTTGCGCTATGAAAGTTATTCCTGTCGATATTTTGAGACGTAATTTGACATAACTTTTGTGAATTATTTGTAAATAAATGAGCTATTTTTATATATGTATTATAAAAATTTGTAGAGTGTTGTTGCTGTTTGTGTTGAGAAACTATATGAAACTTAAAAATAAATAAATAAACAGTCTTTGTAGTTGTTGGGATTCCTATGTAAAAATTCAACTGAAGAACAGGAATTCCTACTCATGAAAGAAGTCTTAATTGCAACTAATAATGCAGACATCATATATTACGGACAATCAGTGGCGAATCTAGGATTCCGGTCTGGGGGGGGGGGCGGAGGTCATAAAAACTTTATATCGACGTGATGAATGTCAAACTTCAAGGCTAAAGTAAACCAAAACTTTTTAACTTTACTCACCTGACAATAAGAATCATAAAGAACAATACAATACTTTCGATAATTTAATAAAAATTACAATGAAATAACTAGTCAAAAAAATGTCTTCGACCGCGTCGATGCTACAAGTACAAATGGAATGACTACAAAAGTAGCAAAGTTTTCGAGCTTTTCAAGCCAGAAAGTAATGTTGAAACGTTTATATTATTTTTTTAAAGAGAGAAATTAAGAAAAAACAGTTGCAATGATGTTAAATTAAATCAGGAATTCTGTCTTGGCTCTGGGGGTGGGGAGCTGTAGCCCGATAGCCCCCTCCCCTGGATTCGCCACTGTGTACAATAGTTTACAGACAAAATTATTAAGGATATTGTGACTACGAAAATCTAACTCTAAATAGTGAGAATACGAGTTTGTATTTTACATCTAAGACAGTATTCTTACAGTAAAAAAAGTAATTGCAAGATTTATAAGATTCAACAGATAAAATTAAATGCACTGCTTGCGCTATTAGTTCGTTTAAATAATAGTACATTCTGGCCTCCGGCTTTGACTCTCTAAAGACATGGCGAACATGGAACAACAACATCGCTTTTCGCTTCAGATTTAGGCTGTTCGCCCAAGTTGTTCTCACGAGCACAGATTTCTCCTTTTTTTTTTATTCTAATAATTTCTAATTCTTTTGCATTTATTTTATATTTATGTTCTACATCCTAATTAACCGAATTATTTTATCCTCCAAGCCCGGACATTGTACGTCGGATATTCTAACTTAAAATACTAATTTAACTTAATCGATAATTCTGGATGTAGAAGTTGTTATGATTGACAGATTACTGATTCCTTGCAGAATAGTAAAAATACGTGGTAACGGCGCATGCTTCTCCTCCTCTCTGTTCTATCCGGAATAAAAGTGACGTTGCAATGATAGCTAAAATTCGAACTGACATTGTGAATTTCTCCTTTCTTTTCTATTCTAATAATTTCTAATTCCTTTGCATTTATTTTATATTTGTGTTCTACATCCTGATTAACCGAATTTTTTTATCCTCCAAGCCCGGACATTGAACGTCGGATATTCTAACTTAAAATACTAATTTAACTAAATCGATAATTCTGGATGTAGAAGTTGTTGTGATTGACAGATTACTGATTCCTTGCAGAATAGTAAAAATACGTGGTAACGGCGCGTGCTTCTTCTCCTTTCTGTTCTATCTGGTATAAAGTAAAGCCCTGAATACGTCTCTTAAGTAGCGACACTCTTTTCCCCATAGACTTCGTGCCGCTTTCGATTTTGATTGGAAGTTGCCAGTCACATGGGTAAACAGCCGCCATGTTGGGTCTTTGCTTGAATGTGTGTATCGCGCTTTTAGCATTATACGCTCTATCTGTTTTACCCATTTTCGCTTTTATATTTATATCGTTTAATAGATACTTTAAAATTTGAAGAAGGAGATTTGATTTATCTCCTTAACTTTAAAATAGTTTTGGGATTTTCTGCCTAAGTATTTGGTTTTAACCGTCGATGGAGATTTAAATTTACTGTTCAAATTGGCTGCATTCATATCCTATGCTTTAAACACACATATTAAATTTGCCACTCACAATGTTTAATAATTTTTATTCTCTTATATGTTAAGAATTTAGTGACTATTATCTCTGTAACCAGGAAGTTCTCTAAATGAGCCCATTTTAGTAGTATTTAAGTGTTTCATGTCATGTGATTTTACCATATGACAAAGTAATGTTCGCACAATTATATTGTAACCTAGATTAAATAAATTAATTTTTAAATCTAGAGTCTTTTTTCATTCGTTTCAAGAGTCAATTTCTTGTTACTGTCTCAGATAGGCTGGCTTAATGTTATCTAGGAGATATTTGCACTGCTGAGATGTTTATTTCTTTACGACTCCTACCTGTTGAATGATTATGTGTTGAGATATAAAAAAAAAATTTACCAATGTACTGACCGAAAAATCTATCATAACTTTTTGGAATGAAAAATGGAATGATAAAACCTTGGTTTAGTAAAAAATTAAGTGTCATGAAAACAGAATCACAGAGTAAATATTGCAATGTGTAGAAACGAAGCATTGTCTACGTCTGTATTGATCAATATGTAATATTTCATTACTTTTGTAACATTAACGTAAAGGAATCTACCTTTGCCTTCAAGCTTGCCGAAAAGGGATTTTTTAAAATTATGTTATAGATAATTGAAAAGTAAGTATTAAAACAAGCAGAAAATCCTATTTTAAGTAATTATTTCTTACTGATTTATGAATTATTCATATATATATCTTTAATTATATATATTTTTAATTACATGTAAAAAGAATTTGCATGTATTAATTGATTTGGATCTCTAACTTGAACGGTTTAAGTTAACATATATATTTGTATCAAATACTATACTTAAATAAATTTAAATTTAAAAAAATCTGATTTAAATAAAAAAATCCGATTTTTTTATTTTTTAAAAAAAATCATGATTTTATCAACCCTGGTTTGGAGTAATTTATAACTTAGAAAGTCTTAGCAAAAAAAATTGAATATAATTATTCTTCAAAATGATCGCGAATTATTTCAAAACACGCATTTAGTATAGTATGTGTTTTAATATAAAAAATAAATTATTATTTAAGGTAAAATGATTTTTTTATATGTAT
Organism: Araneus ventricosus; assembly: GCA_013235015.1. Classification (NCBI taxonomy): domain Eukaryota; kingdom Metazoa; phylum Arthropoda; class Arachnida; order Araneae; family Araneidae; genus Araneus; species Araneus ventricosus. The sequence continues at coordinate 61,376 of BGPR01007124.1, read as the reverse complement.
ATCATTAGGTATTCAAGTTATATTTGGGAATCTGTAAACATTTGTTAATAAAAGTCCACATTCAATAAACGAAACTCCGTATTTCTCAATAGCAGACTCAAGGAGAGTGTGGCCGTTATCCCCCAAAATGGCGGACGATTGAACGTGTCGCTACTTAAGAGACGTATTCAGGGCTTTAGTATAAAGGTGACGTTGCAATGATGGCTACAATTCGGATTGACATTGTGAGTCATGTGTCCAACAACTTGCAAAGGTTCAAGTGCTTTACTCAGCAGAGGTCTGAAGTTACTTACTGTACTAAACGTCAGTACCTAATTGAAATGTCAAACGCTGGATTTTTCAGTAGCTTAAAAAACTGTATTTCCATTGCGCGCATGCACCGTGTTGCATAATAAAATGACATGGCGGTACCCAAGATTTTTTCAGTACATTGATTACAAAATAGCCATAACATGAGAAAGAGAATGCATTTAAGTAAGTTTTCTTCTTTATTTCTTTACTGATATTGAAACACATCTCATCAATTTGAAAATTTATCTGTGGCTTCCTATTAATTCAAAACCTGACTACGGCCTTCAACAATGAATAGGGATTTAAATGTTGATTTGCTTTGTATCATTCTTAATGAGTAATTTTGTATCATTCTAAAAAATTATGAAAAAATTATATTTATGATATTTTTAAAAATCGTTTGGAGCAGTCTTTAATATTTTGAAAAGCTGCGAAATCTTAAAAACCTTTCGTCCGACAGATTTTATCATTTTAATTAAAAATTAAGACGCAGACGATAGAAAGACTTTGTATTGGAATTCCATTGAAGGCTTATCGACATAAATAAAATTGTATTGACCACAATGTTTAATTAAATTTTATGTCATCCTTTAAAAATTATTAATAATTTATGCAGACTACTAATTTTTTTAAACATTTTTCTAAAAATTATGATTTTATCCGATCTTGAGAGTATACGATACCGAATCAGTTATTAAAATGGACATCAATACTTAATCGTCTGCTAATTTGTATGATGCTTTGTCAAAATAATTTGAATGGTTAGTGCATTAAATTTATGCATTATTGTTTTTTCACCCAAGCAACCCCTAGTTATTTTAAATATTTATCAAAAACAGTCGAACTTCCTATCTACTGAATTTTGAAATTTTTTTTATTAATTTACAATTTTAAAAAAATTAAAAAAAAGTGAAGCTACCGAAATTTATTCTATAGATTGAACATAAATTTATTTTTATTAAAATGATATTCCTCAATATTTGATTATTTGTAATCTTCTTGTCATCTTTCAAAGTTTTACGATCTATTATTATTAATTTTGATTTCTTTTTTCAGTAACTTCCAACCTGATTTAGATTCTTTACAAAAGACAGTGCAATAGGAAAAAACATTTTTTTAGTTTTTCGTATTCATATTTTTGCAACTCGGCAGAAACGAAATGGATAAATAGTGATTTCCTAAAGATAGAATTTGCATCAAATAACTTTAATCTAGAAAGGGAATGTTTAAAATATAAAATATGCTTGACAATACCAAATGAAAATAAAAATTATTTTTTCAAAATATATGGATGCCCCCTTAATTGCATCGTATTACAGCGAAAATAGAAAATATAATGTAATTTCAAAATTACTCTTACTAATAACCTGAACGCTGAAATTTTGCATGCGTCTATTAAATAGTTTTCTGTATCGATTACTGTCAATATTTATATTATTGCTATTCAAAAATTTTTAAGCATCAAATTTGATGAAATATTTCATCCACTCAAAATTATTTTAAAATCATAATTATAAATGCAATATATGTAGAATATTTTATACTATTATAACAAAAAATTAAAGGTCAATAATTATATTATTTCTCAAGATATCAATAAAAATTTGAAATTTTGCTTTAACATTAGAGACTCAAAATCTTATTTGCGTATAATCTCAAAACGAATAGAGCTAGGATGATGGCATTTGGTATCCGAGCATAAAAATCCATGCAGTTTTGAAATATTTTGACAAAATTGCGTACTCGCCATGGAAATGTTGAAGTTAATGTAATTTTAAATATGTAGACGACCCCTTATGAAATTTTTACTCATGCACTCTTTTAGTAGACATTATTTCCTGAAAATTAATATATCTGGTGGGTGGCTTATTTTGTTTCGCGACTGCATGTGCGCTTAAATGCAGTAACGCCGTGAGACCTATTATAATGTAAAATTGAACTGAAGTGATGTGAATTCTTTGTGAGAATTAGAATTTGGTATGTGTGAGAGAATTGTAAACCAGATCGTTGTACTTCGGTAAATAAGTGAGAAAAATACAGTTTGCATTTCATTATTTTATCTTTATGTTGAAATGAGTATTATGAATTTAACATATACAGAAATCCAGCAACCTATGTCCGGTGCGTAACATTTCATGGTTCCGGTGCGTGCCTTTCACCCAAAGGGTTTAGTGTCTGTTAAAATGTTGTAGTGCGTCATCTGTTTTATACGAGCAGGCACGTTAGACACATTAATATGAAGAATGGAATCCGCAAAACGTAGATTTGATTCATCGCGGTTTCTTGACAACAACTAGTCACAGACTCAATAACCCTCTCATCTTCTCTCATAGAAAAGGCACCACCCTCTCAAAGTCATCAAACCAAAGAGAAAACCATCCATCTTTTCTTAAGACATTATCGGACATTTCTAAGAACCTACCACAAGTAGTTGTTCCTCTAATGTCAAGCCAATAGTAAAGAGAATCAAGACTCTCAGTCCCAGTCTCGTGCGGGGCCTTGATACTTTTCTTTGCTAATGTAAATTTCTACATGCAATTTAACTTACAATTCTACTAGCCCAGGTAGCATGCACATTTGCAGCAAGTTTGATTTTTTTATATTATCTTGTCATGGCAAACTTGAGGTGTCAAATTTGCAATAAACCTCCTGCAAATTAAGATAGCATAAAACACGCTACGTAGTGCGTAGCTAAAAACACGAATTACTGTAGTAGAAGGCTGAAAAATAACGTAATGAAAGTGAAGCTCATAAAGTTTGAACGCTGTAGAAATCTAAACTACTGAATAAGTTTCCTTCAAATTTTTCTCGAAAATACTGCGAAGCATCTATATAAATATAACTATTTCTTTGGAAGATGGAGGAAATAGCAACAATTTTATTAACATGTGATGGTTCAAAAACTGAATTTGGAATTTGCTACGCTTTCTGTGTCTGAAGGTCAAAATATCACCCACAGATGGTCAGCAAGACTGTCGAATAAAAATACTGTGTTTCAAGCAAAAATAAATTTGCAAAGTATTTAAATATAAATCAAGTCATAAAAATTCACGTGGACAATAGAACAAGCATCCAAACCGTATCCATTCTTAAAACGCCAAATGAAATAGTCCGAGAAACAACATTTCTTTGAGATCATTCCAACATAGAAATTACATGGATTAAGGCACATATTGGTAACAAAGATAATGAGGTGGCCGATAGTTTGACCAAACAAGCAACAGAAAACAGCATTCCATATACAGATATTCAACTTCCCAAGATGTTTCTTCAAAGGACTTTCAAAATCTCTTATGCTTGAAAAATGGCAAAATGAATGGACTGAATGTGCCACTGGTAGAGATATTTATAATCTAATTGAAAGAGTCAAAATGCGTATGGAACCATGGAGAAGAGAGGAAATTATCTCCTTTATTGGACACTGCCCCTCTCCTACTTACCTCTAAAGATTCAATTTAATAACTTCAAAGTTTTGTAGCTGTGGAGGCATAGGAAGTAAGTTACATTATGCAATCAAAGGTTCATTAACAGAATCTTGGCATCTTAAGAAACCTGCGTCCCATCTTACTCATATGTGGTTACGCCAATTTGCTAGTAATCAACGGTCAAGAAATAAAATTTTCAATATTAATATATTTATTTTTGCCAACAGTCATCTCTCCAGTCCACATTATGCAATCGAATGTTCATTTGGCATCTTAAGAAACCTGCGTCCCATCTTACTTATATTTGGTTACGCCAATTTGCGAGTCAAGAAATAAAATTTTCAATATTATTATATTTATTCTTGCCAACGGTTATCTCTCCAGTCCAGATCCTTAAAAATCAGATCTGCCAACTGTTCTCTCCTGCTTCATTCTTTCATTGATTACGAAGTTCAATTGGGGAAAGTAGGGTAAAACCGGGTAGCTAAGATACGAAGACTTGTTGGAGTTAAAATATTCGACAGAGAGCTTGTCAAATTTCATTAAAATATTCATTGTTTATCTGAATACAATATATCTTTCCAGAAAAGTCACAGTTTCATAACTTTTTTATCAATGATTTTTTTATATAAAAAAAAATTCAAACTACCCGGTTTTACCTCACAAGTGGGGTAATACTGAGTACGCATATTGATGTTATGGGAAACTCGATCTTCAGTGGAAAAGTTGCAATCATTTTTATTTTGTATGACAATTTAAGAATATTAATTGCAAAATTCAAATGTAAAGCAGTTGTCTTCTTCCGCCGGGCCACTGCAACTTTTGTGGGCCCAGCTTAGACAGTTTTTACATTGGATTAACCCTTCTTCTTTATTTAAATTAGAAAATTCATAATTAAAATACAAACTATCAACGTCTGATGTGTTTTCATCGTCTTCATTGGAGGAATCATCAATACTGACAGTCCCGGTCTTACGCCACTTGGAGTACCCGGTTTTACCCCGAGTGCAGAGATTATAAAGAACGAAATAGAACCGCGCAATTATTGGGAGCATAGTTTTTATAACTGTAAATGATTTTTATGCAAGGATAGTTTAAAATCAAATGAACATGAGAGAGTTGACGTCTTAAAACAAAGAAACCTTCACAGATGTAGTGAATTCAACAGCTACAACACGCCACTATGACTGTTCCTTTTTCTCGACTAGTAGAGTGTAATTCAGTATCTGTCTGCTAGATAGGAAAAATAATAGTCAGAATCAAGGGTTCCCGGTTACTCCATTCTACCCTAATCAAAATCAACAAGTTTAAATATGGAAATATAATACAGTATACTCTCTATCATCCGGTTTGCGGATTATCCGTGCTTATTCCGGACTCACAGAAAAAGTTAAAGAGAAACATTTTCACGCTTATCATGTATGTCGAATCGATGTTGAAGTTCGATCGAGAGATTCATTCCGTGAAACTAGTGAGCCGTAACGGCGAAGGCTAAAGAATAGATTTTTTTTCCTCCACGTACGATCTCTACCGGTTCAACCCCTAATTTTCCGAGAAATGAATCATCTAGCTCATTCTCGTACGAACACGCTTCTCCCTAACACGCCATTCTTTAACCTCTTCGTCCTCTTTCACTTTCGCACGTGTTCCTTTAGTTTCTGCATCTTGTTTATCGTCAGTTAGTAGCGTGAAATTTTCTACTGGTAAAAATGAGTGGTTTGAAACTAAAACGAAACATTTTAAATGTTAAACAAAAATTAGAACTCCTTCAAAAACTTGATAATGGAGAATCAGCTAGTACTGATGCAGAAGATGCACTAAATGAAGGAAATACAATTTTTCATCCTGTTGCTCTACAATCTGTGGAAACTTTGTTAGATTATATGGGACAAAGAGGATGTGATTACGGTGACATTACTGCGGTTTGTCAAATGTGTGTCGATATACGAAAAGAGATGAACAAACAGCAGAAGCAAAGACGCATTACAGATTTTTTTAAAGCAGTAAATATTAAAAGGAAAATTCCTAGTTTGATGTTATACAGCATTCAAATGTAAGTAACTTTTATATTTTTGCACTGATGTTGATTTTTTCTTTAATAAAAAGGAGTTTTCGGATTATCCGTGTTCTTCTATTCTCCGTGCGATCTCTCCCAGTGATTAACCCAGATAATCGGGAGTGCACTGTATAAGCATAATTATAAGATCATGGTCAAACAATAGACTCAAAAAAAAAAATTCCTGAGGACAGAAAGTCTTTCTAGTGACACCATAAACTCTTCTGTATTATTTATGTTTTCTTCTTTAGTTAAATAATTACATTTTTTTAAATTTGCTAAATTGCTTTAAAAATAATTTTTTCTGGTATTCTTCCACTTCATGTCCATTTAACCGATTGGAAAGAATCATAACGAATCTAGATACAGGGACATGAAGTGGTGGTGTACATAAATATACAGTAGTCTCCCTTATACAGCGAATTTCTCCCTATAAGGAAATTTTTAATCGGAATGTTAAATAACATTCAAAATATTCTCCATATAACGAAGTGGTTGTCTCCCTATAACGAATTTTTTCTGACCTTTATCGTTTCGATTTTTGTCATTTTTGAAGAAAGTTGCTAATTTTTGTGCAAACAAACTGCACACATGTGCCTGTTTCTGGAACCACTCGCATCCAGAGATAACACATAACAATAGAATGCTATGTGAAGGGTAATGCAGTTGTGGGGACCTGGGTTTCTACAGAGGGAGCAACATTTCTACGGGTCAAGATTCCAAGAATCGGGGTGGAGTGAAGGTGGAAACAGCAAATGGATGTGACAATACGCATTTTATATTTATCCATACTAGTACATATTATTCTCGAAATTGGTGAATTGTCTATACTTTTGAGCATTTTATTTATACAATAAAAATTAGTATAGTTTTAACAAATTTAAAATAAAAATTACTTCATTTTTAATTGAAAGTCATAATTAAATATTTCTGAACTTATCGCACATACTAAAAGGTTTGTTACATTTACTTAAATAACTGCAAAAATCTCTAATCTCCGTATAACGAAATTTTCTCTATAGCGAATTTTTCAACTGGAACCAAGCGATTTCGTTATAGGGAGATTCCACTGTAACTGAAACGAAAAAATAATTTTACGCTTTAGAAATCTAAACCTGATGGTCAATCCGTATTTGGTGTTGAAGTGAAAACGCCAGCCAATCACAAGCTTCTTCTGGATGGGTTGGTAAAACACTTAACGCAGTTTAAAGATCCGAGGTTCGATCTTCTGACGGATACCTTTCTTTTTCAAGGAAGAGAGAGAATTGCAGCATTTTACCTAGTGGTCAGCAAACTCATTAGCCAAAAGAGACAAAGATCAGGAGTAGAACAATTAAGATTTCTTTCCGAGAGCCAAATTCTTTTCAAAAAACATTTTTTTTTTTGTTGTCGGTTTAAACTAGCTACTAAAGTTTAATAAAACTAGATACTATAATAATCGTACATAGTCGAAATCGATTCGTGCCAGAGCCGCGGTTTGTCGACCACTGGAGCTGATGCATTAAAATCCAAACTACTCAAATGGATAATCTTCAAATTGTGATCACAAATAATATGGATGACTAAGAAAGGTTTTGAGAAAGTTTCGAGGTAATAAATTTGAAAGTTTTTCATTTGCCCGGGAGGACGCGCATCGGGAATTGAGAAGAATCAAGAATTCATTACAGGAAATTAACCCCTCAGCGAAAAAATTCCACATACTCAGTAGCTGCATACAAGGTCATTTACTTGCTTCGATTAAAATTAACCAGGGATTTGGCTGTTGTATAAAAAAAAATTAATAATCTTCACCTTAGACGTTAAAAATTATTTTGAAAAGGTATCAATACGAGTTAGAAAACAATAAAATATTTCTATCACTTTCAATAACTGATTTGATATCGTATATGCTGAAGATAGGGCAAAATCGTATTTTTGTACAGAAAAGCATTTAATAAACTATGTGAATTATGTTCCGGTTTTGAAGAACGCAAATAGCATGTAGATTCTGAATACAAAATACTTGAAACATTAAAAATAAAATTATAAATCGGTAAGCTGCCGATAATGGACAGATGAAAACTGATTTTCATTTTCAAATATAAACGCATCACTTTATTTTCTAAAATTTGAATGCATAAATAGTTCACATTTTATAAATTAAAGTGGTGTAGAACTTCACCAAGTTCATTAATGTGATTTTAGATAATACGAATACCAACGACTTACAAAAAAAACCCCAGAAAAATAAAGTGAAAAAAATAAATCAACACATTCTTAATTTTAACATTTCTTTTAATATGAACGATTGATCTCTTTAATTCGATTATTTCCACTCATGCTTAAAAGCCTATTTAAATACTTATGCATTAACAAAATGTAAACGCTTTGTGATCAAAATTTATTCAGACAAAAGTGAAAATAATAACAGACTTGTACGTGTTCTTGAATGTCGTAATTTTTGCAGGACAAAATCATTTTTTTCCAGAAAAATTTCAGTTCTATAGAACTTTTTAATGAAACAAGTATTTATTGATTGTAAAATGTAGATCATTATTTTTAAGATGGCATTTAAAATCCGAAATAAATTAAGAATCTACCACCTACAGTTACACGTTAACAGAGAACTTCGATATCTAAATGTGGAGACGATCCTTTTTATATTGAGAAATTAAAATATCGAATATCTTCCGATCTATTAATAGTATGTTAACCAAAACTTATAACTTGGGGTATTTTTTCATGAGTTCACTTATGATACCCTAAAAGAGAGTTGCCATTGAAAATTTTGAAGTTAGTGAAATTTTAAATATGCAAATGATCCCTTATGAAAATTTTAATCATAAAATTACTATTAATATACCTTATTCCCAATAACATAGTACCTGTTGTTTTAATACAGGATTAACGACAGCAGAATAATGCTGGGTGGTTCGTTTTTTTTTCTCCGCAGCAGTGCTTGCATGAATTTTTATGATAATTGGAAACAAGAAACTGACAAGTACAGATTCTACACAATTACTTTTTGAAACAGTTCTTTACATATTTCTGGAAAATGAGCTAGAAAAAAAAAAGTAAAGGAAATTGGTTGCAGTACTTTAAACATACATTTAAACCTGGTTCACCGAATCAATTAAAAATGAAAATAGAACATTTTTAAGAAGTTTTGTTTTTATTTTTACGAATTAAACTATGCAAAAAATTATATTTGTAGTGATTATTATTTATTTAAAAATGTCATCTAATTTTTAAAAAAAAAAATGCATACTGTGGTTTCATATAGATTTGCTCAATTTATTAATCATATACTTTTAAAGTGAAATTTAATTGTGTGATTTTAATTTACTTAGCCTTTTCAGGGAACAACCTACTATTAAATTACGAGTATATGAAAAAAAAAGTTATTTAGATTTTAACAAAAGCTGATAATCTCACGGATCTAGAGACAGTTTTCATTGTAAAATACAGATTTTTTTTTTTTAATAACCACTACATAAATCAAACACAGACAAATGAAAAAATATTTATTTTTATTCCACTCATAGTAACAAAATGTTAAGACTGATAGTGTTTGGATACTACAGCAAATTTCTCACTTCAAATACAAATGTAACATTTTCCAAGCAATATGAATAAATAACGATATGAAACATTTCTGCTATCCCAACTTGATATTATACATAGACATAAAATGCAGAATAATGCTTCAATGCCAATTTAAAAACTAGAAAATATCTACGAAAATGGCACCGAAACTACATTACATTAGATGAAGTTACTATTTTTTTTTATGGTATATTAATTTAGACTGCAATCTATGATTATTGTTCAAAGCAAATACTGACCATCAAAATCAAACTAATTTTTTATGCAAAAGATGGTATAAAGATATTTTTAAAGGGGAAAAAATGCTGAATTGCAGTGATCAGAAATGTCAGATTTAATGCTTTTAATTTGTAGAATCATAGGAGATAAATGCTAGTTTTCTAATGGCAAAAAATTAAACCATAAGCATAATTAAAGGTATGATTTGTTTATCTTATTCAGCCCCCAGATTATATATATATGTATCAAAGTTCAACTGGAGCTAAAGCATTGCAAGGGAGGACGAGATCATGAAAACCGATATCAAAGCATTTAAAATTTGGATTTAAAGGAAGCAAAGTTGTAACAAATTTTATTCGTATTTCTTTTAAAGTTGAAACAAGTTTATATGAATTTACATGTAACTGAATATTACTCTTAACATTCTAATTATTTATTCTTATTTTACTTGTATACATTATTCTTGTAATATTCCTTAGTCAAATTCTACTCCTGTTCATGAATATATTAAACTGCTTTGCACCTTAATACATGCCATTAAACTTAAAAATTTTTATAGGGCTATTCTACTAAGAATAAAACCTTTTCTTTGATAAATACACATAATTCTATGGAAGAAAGAGAGTGCACATTTTTAAATGGGAATTTAAAAAAGTTCATTAAATCCCAAATAAAAAACTCAACTTCATGCCCACCAAAACCGCTGACAAAGAATCAAGGGGATTTTAGGAACTTGGTCATGAAGCTGTATTATGTCAGAACCTTCACATCTTGTATGAAGATTTGGACAACAAAATGGACTATGTACTTAATGACTAAGAAAATGAATGGAGGGGGAGGGGGGGGGGGCTTAGCCCGAAGAACTTCCAGAACAATTTATTGAAATTCGGACAAAGTACTGTAATGTTTTACATGAAGCATTACAAGTCTTTTTTTAATAAAAAACAACACATTTATTTTACAATTTTTTCCGATGACAGATCTTTTTCTCAAACTATGTACAACATCACATTTTCATGACGTTCAATTCAATTTTAAAAACTAACATTTTTTTTTCTTTCAGCATTGCTAGACAATGTTCATTAAAGACAAATAGCGATTAAAAACAATTGCTTAGCACTCAAAAATTCTAGATATTTTATTGAAGTCAAGGAGGAATAAGATTGGGGTAAGTCAAAAATGCATTTCATTTAGTACAGTCTTTCGAAGTTCAATTACTTGGAGATTGCAAAAGAGAAAATTTATTGAACACGGAGGCATACACAAACTATTTTCTTAAAAAAACTGTGAAATGAATCCAATCCAATTTCCTCCAATATCCTTGAAGAATTAATTTATGATTTAGGGAAGATTCAACTTTATTTTTTGAACATATCAAAATTACTGTCCCAAAAGGGGTCCTTATATGGGAGGTGTCCCCTTTGGACCCTTACCTTTTTTGGGACACGCCATAACTTTTTTTGCATTTTCTCCAGATGCACATCAATTCTCCAGTACAAGAAAACACTCTTACAGATATATGCATTTTTCATATTAATTAGACTTTAAAAAAAAAAAAAAAAAAACACTGACACTGTATTACTTTACCGAAAATGCTTTTACAATAAACTGAGCCTTTGATTTTAGTTTCAGAAGGCATCTTCATACAAAAACCGAAATGGATCGAAACGAGTTTTGTAATATTCAACTAATGCTTCTGGAAATTGTCTGTTATCACCAGATTGTCTGTTCTTTGACTGAACTTGGACAACTTCTCTGCAATTCGGACAAGTAGTGTGCTGGAAAAAAAAAAAAAAAAAAACAGCTTTCATTTTTAAAAAAGCTTCAATGCAATACAAACATCACTTGCATCAAAATGCAGGTTATCTGTAATTTAAAAGCATTAATTTTAAGTAATCTACAAACAAGTTTAACACATCATCAGGTGCATCAGAAAATACAAAATTAGACATTAAAACACTTACCACCTGTACATCACTGCGATTCAACATACACCCGACAGAAGTCTGAGAAGAATATTTAATAGCCTTTTGATACAAATTAGCTCAAAAAATAAATAAAAATAAGGACAAATAATTTCTTTTGCTTCATGCAATTGTGTGTGTAAAGTGTATTAGCTCTTTATAAATTATAATAACATATCATATACTGATTTCTGTTTTATTTTTATAAATTTTTGCAAAAGTAACAGCACAATGATTTTGCACCTTATAAAGCAAGAGGGGTCGAGATATTGTACAGTTACAATGACAGATTCATTTAGCACTATTGCTATTGAAAACCTTTGAAACATTTCCTTAATTGTAAGAAGTGGATTTCTTCCGTTTTTTTAATTGTGTGGCTTTTGTTGGTAACAGATCTCCATTAACACACTTCACCCCTTGTTTTGGAGGCCTCCTACCTTTGACAGATTTTTCTTCAATAAAGGATGTGTTTGTATCCTCTGCAAGTTTATTTTCAGTAGAGGCTAAAGTTTTTGCACAGTCTTCATTAGTATCTCTCTGTTTAATTACTGGCATAGTTGTCGGGACTACACTATCTCTAAAATGCCAAGGTAAATCATGTTTTATTTTTTTATTTATGTCTTATTTTCTGCTTTTTTGTTGCATTTGCACACAGCTTTTTAGCTGCCTCTCTTGACAGGAGTTTCTTTTTTTATGTAGTTTATTTATTTGTTTTTGTTCCATTTCGTTATTTTTTCATCTTGGTATGCCCTACAAGATGACCTTAAGTTTCCAACTAATTTTTTTTTCAACAAGTTCATGAAAAAAAAAAAAAAAATTTTTTTTTTTTTTTGCAAAATATGCCACAGAGGGTTTTGTTTTCTGCAAAAGTGGTATTTAATACTTTGAATGGCACTGAATGTTGGAATGTTCATCCTTATAGAGCTTGCCAATATAATGTTGATTCGTCAGTAGAAGATGAATCGGCTAGTTTCCTAGCCGGTGGAGTTAAGCCGCACGGTCCAGCATATTTTCAAAGAACTTTCTTTCGAAAATGGAAGGTTTTTTTTTTTTCTTTGTGTGAAAGCGGAATTTTCGGAATAAAAAGCACATTTTTGCGGTAAAGGAAAAAAAAAAATTTTGTGAGAAAAAAGACAAAAAAGCGGAATTTCTTCAAAATAACAAAAAAAGAGGAAATTCGCGAAAAAGCGAAAGAATCTCATCCCTGCATACTGCTATGCAGAAAAAAGAATGGGAAATTTAAGCTTTCTTTTCTTTATTCTATTCTTTAAGTTCATTTATTTTATGAAAAATATAAATTTTACATTTATATTTCTCATAAAGAACAGTATTAACTTTTGTTTCTTAACTGTAACTTTTTTTCTCCCTCTTCAACCCATTAATGCCCAGTGTCCTATTTATAGGACAGTTACATCTCACTTCTGTGGCTGCAACGAATACATTTCATCGATTCCCCTTTTGCTCTTTTCTATGAAGTTGATAGGTATTACGAAACTCCTAAACAGATTTCAGCAAGTGTATACCACCAATCAGTCAGGTTTTGTAATCAAAGTGTTGCTTTGAAAATTTTTGATTTTTCCATTTAATTATATTTGAGATAATGCAAGGAATTAGAAAGTGACTTTTTACTTCTTGATATTTCACTGTATTTCAAAATTTTTTGAAACTTATGTATAAAAAAGTTTTTATAAATGATTTTTTGATAATTTTTTTTATATATTTTTAAAATAAAAAAAGAAAGCCCAAAAGAATTTTTTTCTCAGATTTTAATTTTACTTCACAGTTAACTTGGTGTTTTAAACGTATTTTTCAAAAAAATTGATTGAAATATATGACTTAAACTAATTTGGGCATTTAATGGGCTAACATACCCTTCCCTTAATAAGACTATGTTTACCTTTCAGTAAAGAACTTGTAATGGAAGGTGTCGGGAACTTTATAAATCAATTTTTATATACAAAACTATTTAGAAACTAAAAGTTAAAACAACACCAAGAATAAAGCTGTTAACATCTTAGACAAGTTTAATAATATAATCCATTCATGATATAAAAGACACAGGCTTGGAACAAAAAAAGATGAACTTCATAAATAATGAATTATTCCAAACATAAATACGAAATAAAATATGTATGATTAATTGAACAATAAAATAAATTTTTACAAAGAGTGCTTGATTTATTAAAATCTTGTAGAATTATTATATAAAAGAAAATTAAGAATGATAAAATTCAATGAGAAAAAAGCTGAAATCTGCATTTCCACGGAAATGTGTCACGCCTGTGATATCTATTTGATGGGATATTATTGTTGTGTAATATTTTGCTTGAATTAGAACACAGTGAAGTACATAGTGAACTTGAGAATTCTCTGGAAAAGAAATTTCCAGAATGGCGGCGAATAACGTCAAACCTTCGCTAATTAGAGTTGGTGGTACCCTTGAACTCTAGAAAGGTCGAGAACAATCAAGAGACACACACACCCCTGCCCATACAGCAAGGCAAATGACGTATATTGGACCCTGAGATATATAAAGGAGTAGAGATAAGAAAAAAGGGGAGCTGAGAAGAATGTCACAAGAATCGAAGAGGCAGTTTTAATTATTTTTATGTGATCCTACTCTTCATGGGCATATTTTATTTAATGCTCCATTTATAATTAAATATCTATATTGTAAATAAAGCTTAATGTTATATTTTTCAAATTAATATTGTCTTTCTTTGGGTCTCATTCTGAGTGTTAAATTGATTGCATTAATAAAAATAATTACGCTGCGCTGCATGAAAATCGGCCCCGACACCATTCCTACAAATTCTTATGTAAAATGACTCCCTGTATCCGAATATGACCCCCATTTTGCCCCATGACCCACCGTTTTCTTGGGACGTCCCTCCCTATTTTTATCACTGTCCGGTAATTTTATGGCCATGAATTTGATTCGGAGGGGGAAAACTATTATTTTTACCATTAAATGTCTTCTGAGGGGCTACAGAGGTGAAAAGTTTTAAACTATGAACATTTGCAGCAAGGGGGGAGATTTGGGAGGGATTTGTTCCCTTAAATTAAAAAAAAAATCAATAAAAATGACAGGTTTTTCTGGTTTGTTTTCGCAATTTTTTCACTTATTTTCTACATATTCCAGCTTCCAGCCCCAACTTTTCCTCACCCAAACACCCCAAATAATAAAAATAGATAGCAACAATTTTGGCTAAAAGCGGGTGAGGGGGAGAGGTCCCGAAGCCCTGACAAGAAAGTGTGGAAGATTCACTGTACAACATTGCCGCTCTTCATTTTTATCACTGTTCTGTAATTTTTTGGCTATGAATTTGATTTGGAGGGGGGGGGCCCCAAAGGATTATTTTAACACTTAATTTTAAAAATATAATAAATAAAATTAATATATAAAAATAAATTTTGGAAGATTCACTGTACAACGATGACGCTTTTGCACATCAAACTCGGATTGATCAAACAGTTTGTGAAAGCAATGGATAAGACGGGTGATGGATACTTTTGAAAAGTAACTTTCCTCATCTTAGTGAGGCTAAAATCAAAGAAGGAAATTTCGTGGGCCCCCAGATTAGACAACTTTTTAAAGATTCAACGCTTATGAAACACCTGAATCGGAAAGAAAAACGAGCATGGCTTGCATTAAAAAATACGAGCATGTTGGCAGAATACTGGTGGTCATTAGTACGAAAAACTTTTACTTCATGGTACAAGAGGATAGTAAGCACCAGATGAAGGTACTATATTATAAATTACATTTATATTACAGTCAAACTGTGATATAGCGAACCCGGGATATAACGAACCCTCGTTTACAGCAAACCTTTCACTTGGTCCCAACTGAAGCCCTATGTTAATAATGTATTTTCATATGTTTACAATGAACAGCAAACGCTAGAGACTCGGTTATAGCGAACTGAAAATTTCTAAAACTTCAAACTTTTCATTTGCCCAAAGGGACATTGTTTACTAATTGTGCTCAAGTCAACCCAACTTCTACAAGAGTTACCCCTTTTGCATGAAATATTCTGGTTCAGAGACCACATTCCTCGCCTATTGTACCTTTGTTAGAGTCGCTGCTAACCCCATAAGTGGGACAAAGGAACAACAGGCAAGGCTCTTTCCAGTTTCTATCTCATCTCCTCCCCCCGGTGGACACCTGGCCTAGTGTCAACCAGGGAAGGGGGGGGGGCACTTTCTGGTCAGACGGCCCAGGAGCAATCACGTGTTTTCTCTGCCATTTTTGTTTCTTTGCTTAGCTTATCATTCTGTGAACTTTGCAGTGCTCAGGACTAACGTTGGCAAGCGAAAAGCTTTTTCTATCGGAGCAGAAAAGCATGGAGTGAATGCTTTTTTGCAAAATGAAATCTGTCATTACATCTGGAGAAGTGAGTGAGGAAGATATCGTGGCATTAGTAAATGAAAAAAACAACTCTATTGTAGATTCGTCTTCAGATATGGAGGAAGAACAAGACGAACCATGGCCTTCAATTGCAGATGCAGAAACGTTTTGAACAATTTTTTGCCACAGAAAACATCGACAAACATGTTGTAGACCTGTTTAAAATAGTGGATAAAAAAAATTGACGAGTTGTATATAAAATCGAAAACTTTTCAACCAAAAATAACATCTTTTTTCAATGTAGTGGATTAGCAAATAAGTAAAAAAAGGTAAATGTTTAGTTTATTATTGAGTATATTATTTAAAACTTGGTTTATCCTTAATTACTAATGAAAATATGCCATTAAAATGTTTATTATAGAAGTAGTATATTAGCATGTTAGGGCATTTTTTTGCAAATATGGATACAGTGAACCTCCGTAGAAACGAACTTCTGAGTCGGTCCGTTGAGGGTTCGTCACACAACGGGGTTTGACTGTATATTATCTATTATACTTTTATTTTTAAATTTAAGTGTTAAAATAATCATCCCCCCCCCTCCAAATCAAATTCATTGTCATGAAATTACAGAATAGTGATAAAAATAAAGAGCGGCAACTTTGTACAATGAATCTTCCGAACTTTTCTGCCAGGACTTCGGGACCTCTCCCCCTCACCCGCTTTTAGCCAAAATTGTTGCTATATATTTTTATTATATGGGGTGTTTGGGTGAGGAAAAAAAATTCCGAAAACAAACCAGAAAAACCGGTAACTTTTATTGATTTCTTTTTAATTTAAGGGGACAAACTCCCACCCAAATCTCCCCCCTTGCTACAAATGTTCATATTTTAGAACTTTTCACCTCTGTAGCCCCTCAGAAGACATTTAATGGTTAAAATAAAATTTAAATGTTAAAATAATCATTCACCCCCCCCCCCCCAAAAAAAATATTTGGGGAAAAAATAACAAAAAAGTGTTACAAATGGGGGGGGGGCATCCCAAGAAAAAAGTGGGTGATGGGGCAAAATGGGTGTCATATTTGGATTTAGGAGGTCATTTTACACAAGAATCAGAAGGAATGGTATCAGGGCTCGAAATTTAAATTTTTTTTGCAGCACAGTGTTATTAGACAAAGGTCGAACCTGGGATTACTAATTAGGTTAATTGCATTCAATAAACCTATTAGAATTAAACCTAAATCTAATCATAACATTATACATGCAGCACAGATGTATATATAACATCAGTTAACATTTCTAGTTTAATCATGGAAATTTATATAAAATTAGAAATGTGAAAAAGCTTTAAGAATTCATTTATTACATTTCTTGCACTTCCTCAGTACATCGTTATACATCAAAATTTTTATACGTATTAGTTAACTGCAAACCTATTGCAGCAGCAAACAAGTCAACAAAGGAATTCATATGATTCAAGTGAATAGATTTAATTATTGAACTAATAAACACCTTAAAAGGGACTCATTTCAATTACTTTTGTGTGTAATTACAATTGAAAATCAAACAAAACAAAGTAAACAAAAAAAATACCTTTTCTAGCCATGGTGTAATGCACTTTTCATGATATAAATGACTGCAAGGTAGACATTTTGCTTTATCTTGCAAGCTGAAATCATCCATGCACACTGAACATTGCATACCTTTTTCTGAGGAAAAATGTAAACACAAAAATTCATAATATAAACTGCATATTTACAAATACAAAATACATAATTTTTTTTATTTAATAAATTATACCTAAGTAATTTTCACTTAAAAACCTATAAATTGAAATTAGATATAGAAAACAGCCCCGACAATAAATTGGGGCATTTTTTTTCGCTTTGCAAACCCTTTGAATTCAAAAACACGGGTGATTGTCATTATTTCAGATAATTAAGTATAAATGTGATATTCATCTATAGATGCAAACACATATTTATACACAATTTAATTAGCACAGCAAAAAAAAAAAAAAAAAAACCTAATTACATTGTTTCATTCGTTGAAATGGCAACACCTTTTCAGTCTTTCAACACATTTTTTTAAAATTTAGCATGCTTTTTGGAGAGACAGATGTTTAAATTTGGGGAATAGCTGTATTTTTTTTTTATATAAATACTTAAATCAATCAGTATGATCAGCAAGACAATTTGATCCAGACAATGACTATTAATACAGTAAAAGCTGAACTAACCGGCATGCTCGGGAAACGCCGATTTCCGGATACCTGAAAAGTCGGGATAGTTGAGTGTGACGGAAAAAATGGGGGGAAGGGGGGCTTTCCCCCCTTTTTAAAGATTTTTTTGGCCAAATAATTTGTTTTCTTCATTTTGAAATGTGCATTAAATATAATTTTTATGAATACTTCTGTATCTTCCATAACATTGTATTTACAAAACATATTATGAAGATTTTAATTTAACACTGATAATAAAAAAAAGTATGATCTGTAGCCAAATTTTTACCGTAAATATATAGATTGTAAAAATATAAACATAAAAAAATAGCCAATAAAACTGAAAAATATTCTATTCAGCAAGCATAATAAAACTCTTTTAAGTGTTCATAAACAAATCCCAGATTGAATATCAAAACTACTTAAATATCTTTTAAAAAATCGAAAGGGTTATTGCGCAATATGCGAGCCTCCAATTCCCCCGCACGTAATATTACACAATCAGAATTAACAACTGCTGGTATTCAGAGATTAAATAAATAAAGGAAAAGAAAGAGACTTACCAATCTGGAGTACCCCCCTTTACCTTTTTCTTTTGGTTAGCAATTTCATTTTTCAGCGAGGAACTTTTTTCGAGGTTCTCACTTTTGCTTTTGAACCGTCCTCCCATAAAACAAGAAAGTGTATGTCACAATACTGTATATGGCTTTTCCCCCCTTCTACGCCCCTCCATGCGCAGCGGACATTGCATTCCAGAAATAAATTGTTCGCGTGAATGTAAAATTTTTAGAAAAACTCATTTTCTAATTTTTCCAGTTAGTTCAGCTTTCCGGATAATCGAGAATTTACTGTATATCCATCCAAATAGTAGATGATTAATAATTAATATGAAGTTATCTATTAATAACATGAAGTTATTAATAGATAACTTCAGTTTCACAAGTATTATAGATGAATTGCTAGTACGAAGATAAGGGCTTATGGAATGTAAAGAATTAGATTCAACTGTTCAGCGATTCAATAAATTATCATTCTCAATAGTTTTGAGGAGGATTTTCTGACATAAAAATGACACAAATATTTCTGTTTAATGAGAACAAATAAATACTTCAGTCTTCAGAGCATTTAAATTATTGATAATGAAGATATTTTACATTCTCTCTGGTGTAAAATTATTAGGGATGCAACGAATATTCTGTATTCAGTCCTTTTGCCAAATATTCGGTTTCCCTGAATACTAGATAAATTTGGCTGATTAAATTCAGGATTTTTTTTCAAGTCCTTTTTAAATATATTTAACAACGAATATTTTAAAATTGTACCCCATCCCAGCTATTAAAAGTTCTTTATCCAAATAGGAATTTACTTTTAATAATCTTAATTTATCCACTGAATTTTCTTCCGAGTTTGTCAGACATTTTCTGCATTGATTATTCTTTTATCTCTGTGAAACAATCCCAAAATGAAGAGGGCTTCTCATTTCTTATTACTGAAATTAAAATATTTAAAATGCTCAAAAATACATGAGGGTGCTAACATTTTTTTAAAAAATATACAAATAATAAAAAATAATTTTATTAAACTTTAATTTTTTCCAATCAAATTTGAGAAAGATTTTATTCACAATCAAGAAGTGAAATGCTTTTAAAAAGTGGGTATTTGGTGGATGGATATTCAGTATTTGTCCGAATATCTTTGTTCGAATAATCCTGAAATTTGTCCGAATATGAAATTTGTTAGGCCAAATCACTAATTACTACTACATTCCTTAATATCATCCACATAATTGATCTTGAAATAATATATTTATTCTAAGCCAAAATTTGATAAAAATAATTAGTACATTTCAAATATCTATAAATTCCAGATCCAAGAAAGTTACAAAAAAAAATCTAAAATTCTAGATATATCCAAATTACAATCAACCTTGAAAAATATTCTGTGACCCCATCTATTGAGGTGGGGGAAGACATGAATAAAATTGCACACATTAATAGAAAGATGAAATATTCATTAATGATATGTACAAAATATTATTACTGCCTATTATTTTTTAAAAATTTTAATATGCTTGAAATTAAGACAATTTTCGGCACTGATTTTGCATAAAACTGAAGAACCCCACAGAAGTGCTCTTAGTGTTTTTGCAACCTTCCTTATAATTTATACAAATTTTTGCAGCATCCCTTAGCAGGATCAATATATGAATTTTTTAAACTGTTTTTTAAATATTAATATAAACAAAAGTTATTGTTGGTATGTATGCGTGTATGTTCCACATCTCCTCCTAAACCGCTGCAGCAATTTGAACCAAACTTTGAGCATTCATTATTTAAGACAAGAGGAAGATTTTTGTTAACTTTTCGAAATCCGAAAGTTAATTAAACAGTCAGTTAATTAGAAATTAACCAAAACTGTTTTTCCGTATTAACTTCAGAGTAAATTATCCCCCCCACAAATATTTTTATATCATCTTAAAGTTCAAAATTTTACGTTTTCAATTATACCAATTTTATATCTGATATTTTTCATTCCATTTTTATTAATTTTTTAAAATTTAACAAATAGTTGATTGCACACAGACGATTTTGAAATAAAGAAAATTTAATTATACTCAGTTGCTAGGCAACAGTGTAATTACTTTACCATTATTTTCTGATTTTTCTGTTCATTTTTTTTCAAATATCGTTTGGCAATGTTTTCATTGGTGCTTAAAGAAATCTAAAGCTTATTTAATCAGATTAAAAAATCGCTGCAGTTAATATCGCCTGTTATCTTCACCTACGTTTTCTAGAAAATAACAAAGAAGTAATATTTTAATTTAATATATAACTTTGAGTATTACGAGTTTCGGAGTTATGTTTTCTTTTAGGCATCATTGAAACACAAGTCAATCACTCAAATTTCAACAAAGGCAAAGATAATAAAGCTTTTGTAAGCAGACAGATGAAATAGTTGTTTGACAAAAGCACGCTCCAGAAATGTCGTTTACAGGCAAGTATTGGATTAATGTAAGTCGTTGTAGCCTTAATCTCTGTAGTTGGGAGGCTGTGGTTTTGAACGTTTATTGTACATATTTTTATGCACATGAGGTCAAAACAAGATAAAGGTCACTGTCAATTTTTCAAAGTCCAAAAGCTCATTAAAAATTTAGCAAGATTTTGGTGTTTAACCGCGATATCTTCCGAAAATGTTATCTAAAAAAATAATTTTACACCATATTTTTTTTTAAATTAGCTTTTTAGTGGCACTAATTTCATTTCTGTACAATTTTTTTCTCTCATTTTAATAAATTTTTCAAAATCAATTTTATACACAATTTGTAACATTATTTTTTTTAGTGTTGATGAACAAAAAGGCATATACGAACAACTGTTGCCAAAAAACATTAACAAAATTCTGGAAAACACTGAAAGAAAAGTTTAAAAGCAGACTATTCACAATTTATACCAGGAAAAACTTTTGATTTGGTTTATTTTCATGTTTTTTATTAATCAAATTGCAATTAATCGTCCCCAAAAGTCCATGAAAACCTTTCTTATACTTCAGTTTTTGTGAAAAATATTTGAAGTACTTATTTAACAAATATTGCAGAGGGAATTAGTTTTCAGCGTTTTTTAAAAATCATCTGCTTCAATTGATGTTCTCATTTTAATTTAAAAATGTTTCACACGATAAGAGGATTTTGTGTATTATAAAATTTTATACAAAATATTTTAACCCTGGGCAATACAGCGTATATCAGCTATACACAATATGTATAATTTTTTTATTATTGCAGAATAAGAATGTACACAAAGAATTGTTGTCAGTATTCATTAACAGAATTCTGTAAAACTATAAAAATACTATAAGAAAAGATTAAAAAGCAGACGATTAACACTTTATATCAGGAACAACTATTGATTTGGATTAATTTCATGTTTACATAATAAAAATTAATTAATTCTCTATTTAATTACACATGGAGAAAAACAGCTGTATATTTGATTTTATTGTTTATAGAATCTTTTGGTTCAATTGATATTCTCATTTTAATAAAAAATGTTTGAGACAAAATGATTTTGTGTGTAATAATATTTTAAAGAAAAGGAGTTTTTAAATAAAAAAATATTGGACATGAAATTAATTTAATCCCGAGTAAGGCATATCAGCTAGAATAGATTAAAAGGCCACATTTTTTTTTTTTTTTAAATTCTCCCTAAAAATGTAAGAATTTACAGTAAGGGTGCAATCATTTTAATAGTTATGGGTCTTATTTTTCTAGACTTCTTAGAATAGTATAAAATACACCTAATTCTGATTTTAAAAAAAACTACATTTTATCACATAATGCTCTAAATGTATGAAATGTGAATGAAAATATGGCTTAAGAAATAAGAATAAAGTAAAACTTGAAAAACTTACCTAGAAGATCTGCAGTTATTTGAAAAGATGGTAATGATTTAATTAGGTCTTTGGAAGGTTTCGGAGGACCAGAAAGTTGCAATTCATCTAACAACTAGAATAAACAAAACCAAAATATATTTAAATTGGTTGATTTTACAATTTTCTAGTAACCTAACTTCAGAATATATTTCTCGGACAGCAGTAAAATTTTAAAATGCGTGCAATCCCAAACTACATCCTCTTCTGATAATCTGAGATACTAATGTTATGAAAATATAAGACATCTAAAAATATTTTTTTTTACAGTACTCATAACAGCAAGTTGAAAGTATTGGAATTGCTATATGTTTTTAAATACAAGTAAGAACAAGGCATAGGTCACAGAATAATCTTAAGATTATAAAATTTATTTTTAGATATGTGAAATTAGTTTTCTGATTGACAATATATACATTTTAGTTATTATGATACATGAACTTAAAAGGCAAAAACTTATAAATTTGACCAGGTCTGAAAAAAACAGGCATTTCTCACATATTTTAAAACTATTTATAGCTGAAAGTCTATAATTAAATGGGAAGGAATAAAAAATAAACTTACTAGAGATGCAAAATCATCAATTTCTTCATCACTAAAATCAACTAAACTCCTGAAAAGAAGTATAAAATTATACAATACCTTCTTTTTAATATTTATTCCAGAATTAAATAAAAGGTCTAAATATAAATATTTACTCAGTATTTCTCTATAAAAAATTTACAACAATTAGTAACAATTTAGTTCTAAATTGTTACGTTAGTCACAAAGTTAAAAATTTAATTTGGTTAAATCAGTATCTTTTAAAATAATTACTGCATGGATATGTTATACTAACTAGTGTTACATAAAACATAAGGATAATAGGTTTCATCAGAGATTATTTAAGAGTATTTTGTTATATTATAGCTTGTTAAAATCGTTTCAAAGTTAAGTTAGTCACAATGGAATGACCCAACAGATAAATTAATTTTCAATTTTATAGTCAAGAAAAAAAAATCTGGAAATAAATTTGTTTTTCTTGCAGTAATGCAAATAGTTTTTCTCTTGCACACTTTGTATACAATTGTTCTTGTAAAAATAAACAATATAAAAAACTTGAGCACATATTCAATTGCAAAATATCTGCTAAGCTATGTACAATTTATTTTTAATAAGACAAATGAATTTTTTTTATTTATTGCACTACACTAAAATAGGTCTGTATTGATTTTACATCTTTTTAGATTAAAAAGTATCTAAATACAAAATGACATCAATTTAAAATTTCTAAATTTAGTTTATTCCATAACCAAATATCCCTTTCTACAGATAATTTTAGTATATTATAAACTTTTATTACCTTTTCCCATAGTGGTTTTTACTGATCTAATAATGAAACACAACCTCTTATTGACAATGGATAAAGAGCTTGTATCATGTGTGGAGAACTAACCTTCTTTTAAGAAAAAAAAATGACAATACTTTCCCAATACAAAGTTTCAGTCATAAATTTTAAATGACAAAAGCGATGAACTCTGTAATATACATTTATCTTCTCAAATTAAAATGCATCAAGAAACCAATATATATTTTTTATAAATTCAGAACAATTTTATTAGATATTACAATTTATGAAAAATGCAGTTCACATACACAGGAGATAGTTCATATACTACATACATTCAAACACTATAGAGTTGCTACTCTAGATTTGGGTCCAAAATTACTTTCTCATTAGATAATTCACAAAAGAAAAAAACTATATGTGCTCATTATAGTAATCCAATTATATACAATGATATTTAATAAAACAATATTTGAAATCAAATTGCATATCTATGTTGCACATCTTTGCAGGTCACTTCATAGACAAACAAGCTAGTTTATCATTTGACATCAAAGAGCCAGTGAGAAATGTTCACCTGACAAAGATTTTAACACATTTTATATCATAATAAAATTCAATTCATCCTGAATTATTTTGTAGATGATCTTTATTTCGGAAATGCTATGTTGTAACAAAACAACCTGAATCACCAAATATATTAAATGAAAGAGTTAGTCCATTTTAGGATGCTTTGACTGAAGATAAACTGGTACTCCTTTGATCACCTAAATCATTAGTCTTTACTTTTGTGGGGCAATGAATAAATATTTCCTGCCCACTGGAGAAACTATTCCCTTCATGATCTGTATTTTCTTTTCTTGTTTTCCGCTCAAGCTAAAGTCTTCATTACAATCTATTCTTATGGGCTATCTATTTATCTATTCTGATTTACAAGAAAAAAATAACGCACTTCCAAGTAACAATCAAGTTCCTTCAAAAATCAAAAACTAAAGAAATATATAATGGGGAATTCAATATTGTTTTAATCTATTTAAAATGCTTAAAAATGAAAAATAACATTAAAAAAATTTCTAGGCAATTTTTCTTTTATTATTTGCAATCAAAGTTTGCATCTAAGGTTCCACAGGGAAAATTATCCATTCTGGCATGAAACAGGTCTGAAGTCATCTGTGCCCAAACAGCGGCCAGCAATGTAAAAGTAAACATGTTACATCCTGTTCGCTTGCTACAGAGATTTTTGCTTTCCTCCATATTTTCCCACTATTGCATCAAATAAGATAATGTCGGAAAGATACACATATTGTATTGTTCCTAATTGTGCTAATACAACTATAATGGAACACGATACATTATTCATTGACATGCCAAGAAATGACCTTCTCAAAAAGTGGTATAATAAAAGTGGTAAAATTCATCTGTAACTATAGACAAGCAGTGTTCATCACATCTGTGGAGATCATTGTGATGATAGTAATTAATCTATATTTTATCTATTAAAATTGTACATCACGGAGCATCGTAAAAAACCTTTAAATTGATACCGGTTTTGTTTTGAATATAAATATAAGGTGAGATTAGCAGCATAAAATAAAGTTATTATAAAGTAAATATTTAAATTTAAATAGTTACTTTCCTATGTTTTAACCTCTCCTTCTTTCATTATATGGAATTTATATTTTACGAAACCAGTGTTCCCCCATACCCATATCAGGAAGCATTGTAAAGAATAACCTTGAATTCAACATCTGTTTTGTTTTGAATAAAAGTATAAGGTGAGGATAGCACCAAAAAGGAAATGGATATTTTAAAGCAAATAGTTAAATTAATTTTTCTCCTCTTTAGTCCACCCCCCTCTTTTTGACTACAGGGAATTATTACCCCATACAAATATCAGGAAGCATTGTAAAGAAGAGCCTTGAAAAAATTCCATATCTGTTCTGTTTTTAATAAGTATAAGGTGAGATTAACAGCATGTCAAAAATAAACTTTTAAAAAAGTAAAAACCGACCTCAAAAAGTTCCCTAAAAAGTATAAAATAATTTTATTTTTGAAATCGGTCCCAAAATAGAAACAATATTAAATTTATTTATAAACCTTTATCAACAATACAACCTGAAAACTATACATACCTGTAGTTTTCAGGTTGTATTGTTGATCAAGAAATATAAATAGATTTAATATTGTTTCTATTTTTGCACCGACTTCAAAAAGAATATTATTTTATACTTTTTAGGGAACTGTTTGAGTCAGTTTTGATTACTTTTTTATTTTTAGTGGTCTTTGGTATTCATCTATTTTTCCTTTATTTATGAGTAGCTATCTCTATATATAATTCTCTTATGTGGCGACAAACAGGGTCAAATTTCTTAATTGCTGTTTGGCAACAGCTCGCATATTTGGTTTGTTTACATCAGCGGCAAGTCTGACACAATGATTTTTTTTTTTTAGTTAAATAGTTTGAACAAAATAAGTTTAAGTCTTGCAGTTTTGATTAGGTAAATGAATGAATATATCCTTTTTAGTTAAAAGATTGAGGAATGGGCTATTTCATCTTTTGATTTACTCGCATTTTTTGAGTTTTAAAAAACATAAGTGACTGCCAAGAGAAAAATGTTGTATCTTTCTTGACAAAATTGTGACTGGAATAAATCTGTATACATGTGGGGAAGCTTTCTGAGCAACATAACACGATTAAACTTAGGATCTTATCAATTTTAAAAAGCTAAAAATACATAATTTTTATGGTTTCAATTTTGAATAGTTAATATGATCATGTTTCAAGCCACTTTTCTCTTTAAATGGTCCTTTTTGAGGTAAAAGGTTGTAAAATGGTTTATAGCATCTCTTGACAACTTAAATTTTCTGAGGTTTAACACATAAATATTTGACCAGAGAGAAAAGTTATATCTTTCTTGGGTAAATAATAATTAGAGTGAGTGTGAATACATGTAGGGAAACTTTTCTCAGCATCATTTCATTGAAAATAGGGCATGTTTAAAATTTTGGTGGAATGAAGTTAGGGCAAATAAAAAAATGAAAATTGTTGAAGATATTGTCAATTGTGTATGGAAAAAAGTTTTAAAAGACTGATTTCTGATTGATGTAAATTTTAATTCAGAAATATCTTAGAATTATACATATATTAGCATTCAAATTTCTTTCTAAGATTTACGTAAATATCTCTGTGCTACCAGAAGGTTTTAATTTTAGTAATTGATGAAAAATTAATTTTAGGAGTTCATGAAATTTCAGATAATCTAAATTTACTTTCAGTAATTAATGTATTTATAATTTCCTATTACTAGGAGAAATGCATAACTGTATGGCAGGCGAGCGAGCGAAGCAAGCTGGGATAACGTAGTGACCCCAAAAGAATCACATGATTCTTGGGAATCGGAGTGAGTAGAACAGAATATGAAATAGAATAGAACAGAATATGGAACACTACAATAAAAAAACATTTAAATAGTTTTTTGCAAAGATATTGTATTGTTTTCTGATATCACATGTAATTATATTTCAAATAATCTCCAATATTTGCTTGAGTTTCAGGATTATTGCTTTTTTCTTATTTCAAATACTTTATTTTATTTTTATTGCAATATCAGATTTGAAATTACATTAATTGTAACATATTTACTTGAAATTAAACTGCATTTCAAATTGGTTCAATAATGTTACAAAAAGTTCAAAGCAATATTTGAAAAGTGGCAGTGCACAATTCCATTCATTAAAATTTTTCAAAATTAGATTTAATTTAGCTACTGACAAATTTTTGATTAGATGTAACTGAAAATTACCTATCTATTATTTTATTTCTGTATACATTTGAAATTCATTTTTGATTTTGGAGCCATTTCATCTAAAAATTGAAGATTTTAAACATTTCACTTGGGTTATACAGGGTTCGTACACATTTCCTTAAAAGAAAATCAAGGATTATCAAGGACTAAAAAAACCAAAAAATAAGGACCTCTAAATTGAATAAACTGAATGAACTGTCGCACGCATTTTTAAATAAAATCTAATTTTTGCAAAATTCAACCTATTAGATGATAAATTATAATATAAAACATAGAAGATACATTACAAATTTAACACACAAAACTCCTAAAAATATGAGTTAATAAATTGATGAAAAAAAACCCCCCATGAAACTGGTAATTAAATTAAATATCTTTTAATTCCAAATTTTTTTCATTCAATTTTACATCCAAGGTATTTATTTTAATTTCTTTTTCAGAAATTGTTTTTCTTAGTTCATGCGATTGAATACATAAATTTATGTCCTTTGACTTTTCAGCCTCATTAGCTAAATCATTTGCTTTCTCATTTGTTTAGTGCATGTCCGTTTGGAGGAACATTTTCTTTTGTTTTAAAAAATCTATTTCTTCCTCTAGAGCTGTTCGTTTTAGTTGTTTTGTTTCAGTCTTTTCTTTGGATCTTTCACTTTCTAAATACTGCATGTATTTTGCGTTGAGGTGGCAGCTGTCCTCATTTCTTTAGTAATTTTTAAGTCATAAATAGCCCCAGACAGCTTAATAAATTCATGATTTACACGCTGGGAAATATATGAAGCATCTTTCAAATTTTCTATTTCCAGAGCCTTGTTCACCAAAAAACCTCATTGTCCATCTGACACTTTTAATACCATTTTAATAATCTTCCAAACTTTTTCATAATGATTATTGTTAAAATAAGTTTGTAAAAAAGTATCAAGGGAATCACTCTTTGGATTGAAAGAAGTAAATTGAAATAAATTTGGATTAACAATATTTAACAGAAAATCTGCATAGAGTAACAAAATTTCGTCACAATCTTTTTCCAAAATACATTTATTTTGCGACAACAAAATCAATACCTTTTTCATTTTTTCCTGTGCTTTTTCGGGATATCCAGCCATTACTCGTGGATCAATGCAAATCGCAGGTCTTACTAGTGCGCAATTCACAGAACATTTCTGCATGAAATGTTTTATTATTGTTATGAAGTTTTCCGACTATCCTGTCCGAGTGTGAAAACATCCTTGTCTGCTAATTCCTTATTTTTTATCTTTTCTTTTATTAGTTGCTCTGCAGCAAATCCTAAATACACTTAACTTTTATCATTATACAAGTTTGGGTCACTGAAGTTCAATTTACATAAAGCCTCAGGTTCCTCAATTCTTTCATTCTCCGGTTTCAAAATTTTGAAATGTTGAATGCAATCATTAACAAGTTTTAAAAACATCACTGGCAAAAAATGGAAGTAAAGGTTTATCACTTTGATATTGTTCTAAAAATGGTAACAGCACTTTTGACAATCATTCCTATGGAACCATGGACCAATAAAGGCCATCTGTAACTCCTCCCTTATTTCCCAAAGTGTATGCAATGGATATGTATTCGTGGAACGCAAGCAGTGTCGTCCCCGCACCCCTACCGCATTCCGCGAGAGCCACGTCAAACGAGATTAGAGCCGCCGAGAAGGAGGAATTAGAAAAACAATAATCGGTGAAATTTTAAATTTTTTAATAATGGCAGAGTAAAAAGTAAGGACCTTCAAGGACATTCTAAAAATGGGGCATGAAAATAAGGATTTGTAAGGACGCGTACGAACCCTGTATATCGTTGTTAGAGAAACTAAATTTCAATAATTTTAAATAGTAATTGTCATTCTAATTTCAACTTTATTAGCTCTAAAATAGTGAAATAAATTTTTTTATCGATTGATATAAAATTTATTTCGCTATGATCAATAGTTCCCGAGAAATTTTAAATTATATTAATCATATATTTCAAATTAATTTCCGTGTTTTAATAGAAAGTAATAAATTATGTCAGTGGTATATCATGCGCGTGATATAGTTTGGAAGCCACGATGGATCTGATTATTTATTGCAATCATGATGATATAATTTGATAATATTTTTTGGAAATGTTTGACAAGCAGAGAAGTGCTTTGTTTTGATTAGAAATTATTCCTTTGAAATTTTAACTTGCGTTTGACAAGCTTAGAATTTCATAGTTATTGAATTATAATAAAATTGTTAAACAACGAAAAATACTTTACACGGAATGTTGTTTACCAAGAGGTTTTTTTGAATAAAGAAATATATAAATAAAAAATATATATATTTCTAGTCTTAAAACAAATGTTTATTTTATTTGTTTTCAATGTTAAACACTTCTCTCGCATATATATCTATTTAAACACGTCAAATTTGACGGTAATTCTCTCAAATGAAGAGGCAATTGGCACCCATCATACCATGACGGGCAATTTTCTAGTATTCCATAATCTTAGTAACCTTCTTACGAAAATCTTCCAGTTATCCATCGACTGGGTTTCGATTGATTGACAGTTCATCTATGTTATGGCTTAAAGCCTCATCTGCGATTTCAGGAACAAAAATTACATTTTACTGAATAATATGTCATCGGTCGAATACAACATTAATTTTGGAGTTAAAAACAAGTTGATGAACTCCCAGGTTGAACATTAATATCCTGGATGCCTAAAGATTCTTCTGATGAATCCATGCAATTATCAACGATTTCCGAACCACAATGAGCATTAGTTTGTGTGTTTTCTTGTTCTCTGACTCGCAAGAATAACCTTATCGTGATGCTTTACAAACTTCATATCGATTTCCATAAAGACATACACTCCGCTCTGGCTCTTTTTGACTCAATAAAAATGTTCAGTCTTCAATTTTATAATTTTCAAAGTTTTAGCATCAGCAGTGTGAAATAAATTATTTAAATCTGATGTAAACTTACGTTTTTGTTCTCTCTGCATTTCTGTTCTCTAATTTTGAAGATCACGTCAATAAGAGTTTATCTTCATAATTTTTTTCTACAATATGAAGAGTCGCACTTCTAGGAAACCTTGCCTTATCTCAAAAAATCAGGCATTCATACACTACTGAATTGTCACTTTTATCTAGGAACAGTTTAACCTCATGTAAATTATAAAATAACACCGGAGAGTTCTTGCCGGTTGTATGGAAGTTTGCTTCCATTAATTTGAGAGACTCTCGCTACCAATTAAGTAGACATTTCTATCGCCACTTCTCAAATTAGAAGCCATAATTGCACTCATATTTGTCTCAACAGCGACTATAGCAGGCTGAGGGCAAGTTGCCTGCAAGGGTGTAGTACGCTGCCCACGCCCACATGTTTTCCACTTCTACCGCGATGCGGCACATGATCCCAACCTTTGATTTGAACAAATGTTTCTTGGAATAAAAGGATAATAATTTCTCCAATTGTTTCTTGGAATAAAAGGATAAAAAAAAATAAGTACCACCTTAAGATGCACGCGAGGAAGGGCACGAATGACGTCAAAACTACTCAACCAATGAGAGTGTATTTTGGAATGCATGATCATTTCTGCTATTTCAGCATATTTTTCACCCTCAATATTTAAATAAATAAATTTTTATGTAAAACTAGATGATGTACCCAGCATTGCTTGGGATAAAAATACCTTCAAATCTAAGTACTTATAACACTTTAAAACTTAATTAAACAGTTTTTCGCAGCCTGTCTTCCTCTGATTTTCGTTTGTCCACTCCCGTGTTGTCTGACATCCTCAGCAAGCATCAGAACTCCTCTCATCTTTTTCTCTCCCTAGTTTGAGCCACCTGGCCACGAATCTAGCCCCTTTCATGTAAAAGTGGGACAGTGAAAATTTAGCATCCATATACTATCAACAATTTGAAGATTAAATAACACTTACCGAAAACTACGGGATGGCGAAACTGAAAAGAAAAGAGAAAATGTATGATTATTTTGAAAAAAGTAGAAATAAATGAATTAACACTTAATTATTAAACAATATATGAAATTCTTCTTTCTCAGAGAACAGAATCAGGTGTTATAAAACAGTTTTATATAGAAGCTTCCAGAATACCCAGAAATATATAAAAGTAGAAAATAGCTAACGAAGAATGCCACTTTTCTATCAATGTATAATAATAAAGGTCCCACAAGGACAAAATTAAGTAATATGTAAATGAGTTTTTATTTATTTACTTTTAACTATGTTGTTATCAGTAAATCTCATACAAATAGAAACTAAAAACAAAATATTCAAGCTACTTGTAGGTATGCCATAAAGAAAGATGAAAAGCAGAAGCCTTAATTAGAAGTTATGAAAATCTACGAGAATGCATAATCCATTACATCCATAAATACAGATTTAATATAATTATTCTTGAAAGCATTGCTAGGCTTGGATCATCTGCACAAGTTCTTGCTCTAGCATCATTAACTTAAAAAATGAGTTTAGCATTGTGAAGCTATCCAAAGAATTTCGGAAATCTTATCTCCGGTCACGAGATAAAAAATGGAAGGGAAAAAACCAGTCCTGGCTCTAAAAATAAAGCTCATTTACTAGCAGTTACTGCTCAATCAACAAATGGTCACAAGTTGTTTTCATGCAAGATTTCACCCCCAACCCATTAAAGGCTTTTCATAAGGATCTTTATAGTTCATTCCAAGAATTGCGTGTTACAAAGTTGCTTCCCTGACATGCTAACCTTGGCGACAAAAAGAAACTTCTAGAAAAATCCTGAACTGTCTCCCTATCTCTACTGGCAGCCAGTAATATCAAGAACCTTATAGAGATTGTGAGTTCCTACATACTGACGTCACTTCCTGTTGAAAAGGTATAAAAGCAAGCTCTCAAACCAAGAGCAGTCAGTAGGACTTCTGTCAGCATTGAAGCTGGTGAACTAATAAGACATTGGGTGCTATTGAAAGTGCTGTGACCGAGATTTAGTAAGGATTTCTGCTGTTAATTTATACAAGTGCTGTGTAGTTTGCTTAGAGTTTTGTTAAAATAAAATGTCAGTGAAATAAAGTTAATTTTTTTATCATGCTGGTTGGATTATATTCACATACACCCACCAGACAATTTTTACAACAGCTTGTTCATTTTAACAACCTTTTACAAATATGCGTAATTAAAATTAATCCTGGGCACATTCAACATACTTATTTTTTTAGTTCTTAATATTACATCTATAGTCCAAGCATACTCATTTATACTGTAATATTTTTCCTGATAATAATTATTAAAACAGAAAATATTCGTCACAAAATGCAAATTCACAATTAGAACAGAAGTGTTTTAACAGAATTCAAGTATTAAAAACTGCACCGTCTCCTTAAAAAAATGAAAATTCAAGATTTCCAAAGAAATCAGAAGAGAGATCAATTTTAATTTATACTTTATTATTAATTATATAATAGTAAATGATTATCTTTATTCTATACCATCACTAGGCATATTAAATTGAAGTAACAAATATTAGCCTTTTATAATAATGATACAATAATAAACATCTTGTAGTTTAAAATAGTGAAATAAAAATATAGTCTTGTATAAAAAATGTTCAAGTGGAATAAATATATTTAAATCGGAAATTAAATTAGCAAGCAAGCACAAATCTACTCTGTAAGACAAAAGCATTCAATAGTACTTCCACAATATATACCTACTGTATTCTACATATTGAACTTAAGCTAATAAAAAATTAAACCTTCTTAAACCGCTATCAAATTGCAAAAGAAAAAAAAAACATAATGCTACACTTTTAAAGATGTACAATGACAGATAACACAAATGTTTTCGTCTAGAGAGATAAAAACTTACCCAATCCAGTATTTAACGATTCTCGTATACTGATATGCCTCGTTTCGTCACTAAACGAGCTATTAAAAGAAAAATTATTTATTTTATTGACAAAATTAAAAATTCTCAATTAAAGCATTAAAAATTCTTAATTAAATATTAAAAATAAATTGGAAACTTAAGCAAAATGTTTGGTAAGTTAATTTCTCATTTTAAAAACTAACAAATACTTTTCAATTCCCGATCAAAAACTTACACTCGCTATCCTACACATAACTTTTTCTTTAATTAATTAAAGAAAGAGCTTCATTTTAGTTAAGCTTTATATACGATAATTACTTGCACATAATTACAATTAAATATGCATTTATTCAAAGCCAACTACTACTACCAGCTTCACATAAAACCTCTGAATGCAATAAATTTTTTCTACAAATTTAGAAAGAAAAAAAATCTAAATACTGGTGTTAATGCTAAAAAATACTTACTATGTTTTAATTATATTAAAAATGGAAAAAAATTTTAAGGCACTAACAGAATATAACACACACACACAAGCCACTATTAAATTGTATTATGATTTAAAAATTGATATAAACCCATATAAATTGATTTTAACATTCAATTTATTTTGAAAAAAATAATAAATTAATGCCTTTATTTTTCTTTGCTTTTCTTTTGCTGCTCTTTTCACAAGGCAGCTCAATTTTTTTTTTATGTGTTCAAAGAAAGCAAACATCTCATATTCTCTTCTAATAGGGTTTTAATAAAATAACATCTTTCAAAGCATTTTGAAAATATCCTCCACAATAAAACTCAAGCGTATTGAAACAAAGCATATTTACTAATTTAACAGGAAAAAAAAAACTAACCTGAATGAAGAAAAGATGATTATTTAACTTTTTTAAACACTGATATAATAATGAAAAAAAAGTAGAAAGCCTCTGAATTTAGAAAGAACTAGAAAATGAGATGCCGAAAAAATAATATGCAACCTTCTTTTAGGTGAGGTGCTGAGGCATTTTAACATCAGAGAATACAATTATTGATAAAGGAAAAAATTTATTTCATTTAATCATGCTTAATTGATATCTTTCAGATCATTTTAGGTAATTTGAAGATACTTTAGAAACATCTAAGCCATGATTAAAGCAGAAAGAAATTCAAAGCGAAAGTCACAGGCAATGTTTAAGCAAAGAAAATGGGCAAATTGCAACACGTACAAACTATGAATGCTTTAGAGCCAGTTGAATCTGGACTTCTTCAAGTTCTAACGACAGTTATTCTTACATCAGAATTTAAGTAGAAATAACTTTATAAATTAAAAAGTTAAGCAGTGTTGATTTTAATAGGAAAATTCTAATTCCAGACGTGACACAGGCTTGGAACAAAAATAGCTGAACTTCATAAATAGTGAATCGTGTCAAACATAAATACCGAAAAATAAAATAAGTGCAATTAATCTAACAATAAAATAAATAAATTTATACAAAAAGGTGCTTAAGATATTAACAATATTGTAGAATTATTATATAATAAAAAATTAAGAATGATAAAATCCGATGCCGAAAAAGCGTTTCAATCAGCGTTTTCGCGGAAATGTGTCATGTCTGTAAATCATTACAAATATATATCTATTTTTCCTTTAATTAGAAACATCATAAAACAGAATAATATTTTTTAATAAATTATTAAAATTAATAAAATCTATTAAAATAAATCATCAAAAATATACACTCACTCTGCTCTTCTCGGTTCTGCTGGTTCATTTTCTTCTGGCAACTCTTCTGCAGCATTCATCGACATTCGATGAAAGACATCTGTAGTGTTCTAAAACATTATATTTTAGAATTATAATTTAAGTAATGATTTAGAACAAACATTAAAAATTGCAAAGCAACATTTAGGTGTGTACTTTTTAAATATAAATAAAAATAAGACTTGCAACAGATGCCCAATCAGAAATATACTAAAATATATAAATTATTCAGGTTTCCTTCACAAATAATTTTAATTTTGTTTAAAAGTTAGTGCACATTACATCTGCAGAAGCCGCTTCATTCACTAATGCTTTTATATTCTGAAATAAAACAAGATAAACAGTACAAACAGTGGCGCAAGTTTTCATAAATACTGGGGTTTTGAGCAATGTTCGTATCTGGCATAATGTAACCAGCATTTTTTATATTCAATATTTTGCTAATCAAAAGCTGTGAAAATACGATATTTTAAAGGTCTGAAACATTCAGTTTTTCTTAGATACTTCCAATAATAACGATTGATCCCGCCATATAAAAATTAACTGAATATTTTAGAAAATTCTCTTCAAACTTGTTTTTGAAGAGCGATTTCTAACAATAGAAAACAAATCTATACTTATAAAAAGAAGTGTCTGTGCGTGCAATGTCCAGACGAATCTATTGCACTTACAGCCATGAAATTTGGCACACAGTTAGCCGTAAAGGTGACTTCAATGCACATTGAAGCCAGAATTTTAAAATTTTATTGAGAAAATTTTTTTATTTAATATTTTGTGTTATTTTGGGTGATTTTTTTGCACTAATTTCTCAATAGCATGGTTCCAGATAGCTGTACAAAAAATAGATACACCATCGCAAAGAGCAAACAATTTCCGTTCTAATGAAGTTCATTTTGAATTTGTAACGTAATTTACTGAATTTTGAGAAATTATTAAATAGTTAATTTTGCAAGAAATATCCACCTTTTAAATTAAAGTGCCCGCATCCGACATTTTAATAACATTATCCTTTTGAATTATTTTTAAGTTAATAAATCGATATTTTTTCTTTGATTTAAAACAAGAACGGTTAAAATATTTTATTTCTCCAATTTTAAATTAATTTCTTGATAGTATCAGAGAATTTTTTTTGAATGACTACCATAAAGAAACCTGCCGAAAAGGACATTTTCGCCCTGGCTATGCCATATGGTAGAAAAAAAAAACTGTGATTATTCCCTTTTTACGTTTCGCTCGGAATAATTTCAAATCATTTCGCTGGATGCAGTGGTTTAGTTATAAATCAAGCAATGCCGGAACATTCTGACCTGGGTGATATTATTGGAGCAGGGGTGGGGGGTGCATAATGGAGAGGGATATAGGGAGGGTTTAATTTAGGAATCACTTCACAATAAAGATTTTTTTTACACTTCAAGTGTGCAATTATTTTATCTAGGTATTGAAATCGTGAAATTATGAAATGCCAATACTGAAAATAAAGCAAATTTTATAGACATACAGTCCTGCCAACCTCCAGATTTTAAAAAGAGGGAGACATTTTCAATTATACATACATGATCACAAATTCGCAGCAGGGCCAACATTTACTTTATTTAACTCATGTACAAATAAGGTGGAGGGGGCCTAATGAGACAATCTTTTATTTTGGCTATATTTTTCTCAAAATTTTATTTTTTTACAAAATAAAATAAAATGCAGTAATTTCTAAAAATTGCTTAGCTGGGTTTTAAAATAATCTGATCAGTTCTTTAAAAGGCACTTTTTTTAGTCCTCACTCTTCCATACATATTTTATATCTAGACAGTATTATAAATATAAATTATTGACTTACCTATATATTTTTTTATACTCAGAGCTTTAATTTATAGATTTACATTTCTTCATATATGATAACTTCTTGATTATAGTTTTTACTTCTGTATTAATGTATTTTTACTTCTTTAAAAGAAGAAGTTGTTGCAGATTTTGCCAGAAACAATTGAAAACTCAAATGTGCAAATGGTACAAAATGCATACGATTTATCTTTTTTCAAAGCAATAATAAATGAATATTCCTCAGAATAGGCCCTGGAGAATACAGTCTGGTATTTCTTTTTAGATTCTTTCAATGACATCAGATCTGGACTGGTGGGAAAAGAAATGCACGCATAAAAAAAATTTTCAAATAAGATTTTGGCAATACCCCTAACACAAGAAAGGCAGAATAGATAAACAAATTCTCCCTAGAGCGCTAAACAGTCAGATCAACACATGCGACGATAGTCACTAGTCAACAAGCTTGGACATGATACCATGGCAAAGAGCTAATGAAGAATACATAAGGGAATGACATCACGCATCGAAATTTGAGGATAATGTGGTTGCGGCAAGCGCTGGATTTTCTTTTGTTGCTCTTTTACTGCTTTTTTTATTATTACTATTTAGTTGCTCTGATTTCTCGAAAATACTAAAAAGCGGGAGGAAATCGGTAAGAATCAGGAGGTGGCAGAAATTGTTAAAAAGCTGGAGACTCATGCCAAAAGCGGGAGAGTTGGTAGGTCTGGGTATATATTTTTATTTTTGATTAAACAAACATTATGCATACTGTTCCTCAAAGCATGATTATAATGAGGATGTGACAATTATTGTTGTGCTTAAACTTTTGACATGCACTGTACATACATGTAAACACATATTTTCAAACAGCTTAATCAGTCGAGCAAAAAGTAGTTTAAAAAAAATAAACACTGAAAGTTACTTTATACCTCACTACATAATTTCACGAAGTTGCTTGCCTTTTCATTTTTTCAACATTTATTTAAAATTTAGCCTGTGTATATTAGAGAGGTAGGATTAGAGATCTAGGAATTTTGTTGTTAATACTTGAAGGTTCAAGATGATAAGCAAGATATTTCTATGTACTCAATGGCTTTTCACTTTATCCTTCAAGCATTAGAATATGCAAATTACCAAATTTTAAAGATGAATAACTACTGCTTATGGAAGATTACGGCTTATAGACTGCAAGAAACTGCTGCTGAGCACAGTTGAAAAATGTCTTTGGGGGGGCCATCTACCTCTACTCCTCTGGAATGGTTCCTTTCCATTCTCAGTTTTCCAGACTGGTTGGAAACTTTCAGAGGTGCTATCTGTTCAGCTTCAATACTTTCACTCAGGAATGGTGTTAAGAGTCTGCCCGATGAAGGGACAGTCTCCCTGACAAGGGAGACGTAAAACCTACTGTACAAAGGGAAGGGTGAAATGATGGCTCTTTCAAATTTCCCCCAAATATATATCTACTAGTTGAATAGCTTTTTGCGTGAATGGGGTACAAAAAGTTGCTCTGACAAGAGGGGCCATGGCTGCCCCCATTGGCACTGCCTCCGATTTTATTATAAGTGAAATCCCTTTTAAGAGGATTTTTTTATCTAAATACTTCACAGGTATTTTTGATACATGAGAATAAGTATTTTTTAGTTTGAACAGCATTTAAGTTATCTATATCCAAGGTCATTTATATCCTCTCTGGTATGATGTCATCCATATAACTAATCTTTGATACATTTGCTCTGAAACAAAATTTAAGAATGATAATGAGTACATATCACAAATCCGGAAATTCCAGATTTGAGAAAGTTTAAAAAAAAAAAAACCCTCAAAATCCCCCCCCCCCCCCCCGCCATGAAACAATTTTTTAATGTAAAATTATTTTTCAAATGTAGGGTCAGGTGGGGTGAAATGGGTACAGTAAATGCTCGATTATCTGGCATTCAAGTATCCGGAAAGCTCAACTAACAGGAAAAATTAGAAAATGAGTTTATCTAAAAATTTTACATCCCCACGCCAAAATTTAGCATGAGCCATTCCATTTACGCGGACAATTTATTAAATTACCAAATAATAAAAGGTCCTCACCTTTCACCGAAAAACGAAATCAACAACCAAAAAGGAAAGGTAAAGGGACAGAATTGGTAAAAAAAAAAGCTCATGGGGGTTACTCCAGATTGGTATGTCTCTTTCTTTTACTTTATTTATTTACTCTTCGAATACTGGCAGATGTTGATTCCAATTACGTAATATCACGTGCTGGAGAATTGGAGGTGCACGTATTGCACTATAACCCTTGCGATTTTTTAAAAGATATTTAATTAGTTTTGATATTCAATCTGGGATTTGTTTATGATCACTTAAAAGAGTTTTATTATGCTTGCCGAGTAGAATATTTTTCAGTTTCATTGGTTATTTTTATATGTTTATATTTTTACAATCTATATATTTACGGGAAAAATTCGGCTACAGATCATGCTTTTTTTTTTTAATCATCAATGTTAAATTAAAATCTTCATAATATGTTTTG
Source organism: Araneus ventricosus (assembly GCA_013235015.1). NCBI lineage: Eukaryota > Metazoa > Arthropoda > Arachnida > Araneae > Araneidae > Araneus > Araneus ventricosus. The sequence continues at coordinate 21,797 of BGPR01007124.1, read as the reverse complement.
TAAATACAATGTTATGGAAGATACAGAAGTATTCTTAAAAATTATATTTAATGCACATTTCAAAATGAAAAAAAAAAAAAAAAATTTATTTGGCCAAAAAAATCTTTAAAAAGGGGGGAAAGCCCCCTCCCCCCCATTTTTTCCGTCACACTCAACTATCCCGACTTTTCAGGTATCCGGAAATCGGCATTTCCCGAGGATGCCAGTTAGTTAAGCTTTTACTGCAATCAAAATATATATGGCTAATAAAACAGCAGATTTTTAATTATATTAGTAGTTTTTTGAGTTGGATATTATAGTTAGCTGTTCCGACTTTCATTCCTCAATTGAGATTTTTTTTACACTTTCTTTATGCGAGTGATAACACATTAAACTGAAGTGGACAAGTTTATGCCATATGCTATGGATTCTAACTTTCACTTCCAGGACTAGATTAATGAGGAATTCTTATTATAGAGGCATATCTTTTTTTTGCAATTTCTGCTAGAGTCTCAACTTGCAGCTAAGGAAAGAAAAAATTCTTCTTTTAATCTCATATTTAGAAAATGGGGTAAAATGGATATATGGTTAGGCTTAACATTCTGCATCTTGTGTAGGATAGATACGATTTTTTCTTTAAATAAATAATTCATTTATGATAAATTGAAAATTAATGAAACAAATATTCCATATCATAACTAGTTTTAAAAAATCCTGCATGTAAAGGATCAGGAAAATTACCAGTTTTCTCTAGTGAAGATAGGCTCATAATTGTTTAATATTTAAAAAGAAGGATATAGAGTGTATAGTTAAAAACCTAAAAGCAATTCCACACAAAATAACACTTTATTTTGAAGAAGCCAAAAGTTTGCAACCAAATGTTTCCGTTTTCTCTGATATTCTTTCAAGTTCTCAGAACCTGTCTTTGTCTCCACCTAAAGAGTGTAGATCACAAAGCACAATTTCTTCAACATACAAAGATTTGAAATGAGCAAAATTGTCAGCAATATTGCCAAAAAGCTTCATATTTTCAACTGCAGACATGAATAATTCAAAGCAAAATTGCAAATGTGTGTAAACAAAGGCTATGAAATATTAACAAGTGAAGATGTAATAGAAAGGCTAAAAATTGAAAGAGAAAATAACAATATAATTTCCTTGCAGAAGAAGTATCTGGAAATGATATTACTGAAAATGCAACTGTGAGACAAAGTCAAACAGCAGGAGCCTGGGTAAAAGCACTAATATTTGAGAGAAAAAAGCAGGACAGAATTCATTGGCAAAATTATGGCTGTTGAAGGAGATACTTATGAAATGAAATATTTGAAAAATTTAAGATGGTCAATTTTGATTTTTTGGCTGTAGATGACACAGATTATATAAAAGATAATCAAATAATAAAAATTTTGAACGAGTAACAATTTAATAACAGATATACAGAATCATATGTAGGGGGGGGGGGGAAACCCTACTTTATTTTTTTCCAAATTTACTTCATAATTTCAGCTTTTTAAAATAAATTAATAAAAAACATTTTTCAAATTAACTTTTACCATTATTATATCACTATACTGCAACAAATAATCTACTGTTTTAACATTTGCTACTGTATAAGATTTGCATAACCATTTCACACCACAGTATACTACCCATTCTACACCACAGTAAACCTATTTTCACTGGGTGTGGTAAAATGGGTATACAAAACATATGATTAAAAACTATCTACCAGAAAACATATATATATCAAATTACTAATAAAATTTACTTAATTTTACTCTTAAGAAATGTAATGTATAGAAAAAAAAGTTTTTAAAAGTAATATTTTGACAACACTTTTTAAGTGAAAAGCTAAAAGTAGCATATCTTCTCTACCCATTTTACACCACCTGACCCTACTTAAATAAGTATTAAATATCGATTCTTTTTTAATAAATGGAGTTAATTTAACAAAGTTTTATTGCAGATGACAACCAAGATCAATGTTAGGAATACAGGAAAACTAAAATTTCAGTGAATTTAAGACAGGTTTATTTTTTACTTACTGGAGGCAATGAAAGATTGGAAACATCTTCCAAGTCTGATTTAACTTTATCATCAGGGCAAGAATATGTGCTAGAAACAAGAGACAAAAAAGGTTACATAACTCAAGATAAACCAGATATAAATTATCATAAAGCTATAAAAATACTTGACTTACGCATCACTGGACAAATCTTCCGATACCTCTTCAAGAAATTTACTAGAACAATCAGGACAAATCAATTCTGCCTAAAAATTTCAATTATAAAATGCCATTAATGAAAGAGGGAAGCATATACATCATATCCTTGTTGTTCAGGCAGAAGTCACTTAGTCCACAAAAACATTTTGACAGACTACTCCAGGGGGTCGATCTAGGTTCATTTTAGGGGCCAATTTTTGTGGGGGAAAAAATATATATATTTTTGTGAAAAAAAATTACTTTTGTGAAGAATAAAAATATTTT
>BGPR01007124.1:0-19320 GCA_013235015.1 Araneus ventricosus | reverse complement strand
AAAAAAAATTACTTTTGTGAAGAATAAAAATATTTTTGTGAAAAAAATTTTTGATCATGTAAAACCTTCAACTTTAGCAATAATATTTCTATATTTTACGTTTATTATCAAAAGTGTTTCATTAAACCAAATATATGCTGTAATTTGATATAATACTGAAAAAAAATACTCGTATATATATTTTGTGCAATGCCTCATTCAAAAAAGAATACAGAGTAAAAAAAAAGGGTCATTTTGTGAAGAGGGTGTTTTTGTAAAAATGTCCCCTTCACAAAATTCATAAAGTGGAATTTTGTGAAGGGGATGCAAAACGGCTCCAATTTTCTCCTGGATCGACCCATGACTGCAGTCAATTAAAATTTGCAATTAACTATTTCATGATAGAAACATGTTATCTAAGCATCAGTAAGTCAACTGTAGGAGCTAGAAATCTGTAAAATAATTTTTAATATTTATAAAAACAAGTCAAAATTAATCAAATTTGAACTGACTACATGTTGGAACTTTAGCTTTGGACCTGGTGACTTTTGCCTGAACGGTGACGATATATTTGTAAAAAAAACTATTTAAATAACAATAACTTGGTTGGAAAAAAGTTTCCATTTAGAAATTAATACAGCAGTTATTGATTAATATTAACTATTGATGCACTAGAATTATTAACAAAATCTCATAAGAAATTTAATACATTCAACTGAAATAGCATTTGATTTCTGAAAACTTATGAACCAGAAACAGTTATCACATTTTTTTCTAGGGATGTAATGGACATTCAGCCACTATTTGGTATTCGGTGTGATTGAATATATTACGGATATTTTTTTTTTTTAAATGTGCTTTTAAATACATTTAACAAAGAATATAGCAGAATTACATTTCAGTACATTTATTATCAAAAAATCTCCAAACATTTACCCAATTTTAAGTTTAGTACATTAGGTGTATTTAATAAAGTTATATACATAATTTATCATTGCAAAGCTCGAAATTATGATGCAAGAACAATAATTGTTCAGCAACATTTCTGTACATTTATTATTAAAAAAAGTCTAACATTTAACCAATTTTAAATTGCATAGTATACAAGTGTATTTAATAATATTGTATATCTGTTCCATATGGATTCTTACATATTACCAGCTACAGAAGAAAAAAAAAAAAAGGTCAGTAAATCATGCTTGCATATGCTGAAAGATATTTTCTTGCTAAATTTGCAAACCTTGACATTTTTTTCTAACCAATTATGTGGATACTCCATCCCTACCTAATAGAAGTCCTTTATCATCAAGTTTTCTTCTGTGTTTGTCATTGTCATAATCTGCAACAATGTTTCTTATTTTTTAAGAAGCAATTATCCCCCTCCCCCCCCCAAAAAAATGAAGAAGGTTTCTTATTATGTGAATTTTGCAATTGAAATATTATATATATACAGTGGAACCTCACACAATGAGTAATTCGAATAATGAGACAAATAAATTGTAAAAAAATGACTAACTTAATGAGCAATGTTTCGCATAACAAGTGACCAGGATAGAAGTTCTGGATTGTGTGTGTGCTACATTAGTCTGCCTTTAGCACTAGTTCCACTTGTATCTTAGTATCACCCGTGATATCCAATTTTTTTTTTATCAAACTTTTGCTCAGACATATTGTGTACTTTTTTTGCATCAAGTTTAATTCTCTTCCTTTAATTTCATTTCATTCAGGCATCGCGTGCGCAAGAGACCAATAAAAGGCTCACTATGAGCTCAAAACAAATATTCACACATCGCCAAACAGACTTCCATCTTGGCAATATATCTCAGTTGGTTAGCAATTCAATCTAGGTGGCCACTATTTCGTGCAAGTATCAATAAATTTTAATTAATATTCAATTTTTTCATTTTAAATTTGAAAAATATTTAATTTACAATCAAAAGTGAAATGTTTTTAATAATTTGCTATTAGGCCTTAAATTTGTCTGAATATTCGGTATTGAGCAAATCATTCATTACATCACTAATTGTTTCCACAGTCTTGTCTTATCACGAAGAGAAAAAAAAATTAGATAAATAAGAAAGTTTAATGTTTAGGACAGTCATACTGGCATAAAAAGTTGAGAGAAATTTTTATAAATAATGCAAAAAGATATAACATAACCAAATTAAATGAAGTACAATCTGCTTCAAACTATAACAAAACAAAAATGTTATAACAAAATGTGTCAAGTTTATGAAAACTCCTTGTTAAATTTGTATAAAAAATATTTTCATCATAAATTAAAAGCTTCTATATCATTTTAAAGAATATTCATTGCATTTTAATACAGAAGTCATAAAATATTCATGTCTTAAAAATTAAACAAGACATTTTCTTTTTTACAAAATAAATGGAGTTAAGGAAATGAAAAGATTCTTAATTAGACCTAATAATTTTGCTTTTCTATTTAAAAAATAAATTTTGTTGGAAGCGATAAGATGTGTTATAAGTCCCCTAAGCTTTCATTCTGAAATGGATCTAATCTTTCTCTTTGGGTGGGTGGAGGGAGAAAAATATTAACATTTATATCCTATTGGCAGAAAATACTTTATCTTCACAGTGTTGCTACAATATTCTGAATGCCACACAGCATCATTATAGATATCATATGAATATTGTACAGTATCTTGTGCTAATAAGGTATTAAAAAAAAAAAAGAGCAGAAAATGCTTCACTCAAACTAATTTATCAAAATCGGAGAATAAAACTTCTTCATAATCAAGAAAATGTTCCTTATGAGTAATTTAAATAAATACAATGTGCATTATAGGGAAAAAAATTTTTCTCTGCCTCTAAAAAGGACAGAAATGCATGAAATCTATAATCTCAAGACACAATCTTTAAATACTTATAAGATTATTTTTTTAAAAATAATTTTAAAAATTTCAGTTTGATAACTTTTCGGTAAACTTTCAGTCTACGGTGCCCACTTGCTTCTTGCCAATTTTTCTTGGTGCAATTTTATTTGCTGGTGCCAAACACTGTTTGGGATGCGCAGTGCATTTTTCATTGCTGTACTGCGCGTGCTTCATTTGAAAAGAAGCAATTGAGCACGCAATGCTTTCGGCATTTCAAATGCATACCGGGCAACTTTATTTTAACTTAAAAAACATCAGTGGCTTCGCTTTCTGCAAAACGGGACACTAGTAGCTTCGCTTATTCATTGAGAAGTGGAAACACAGAATAACATACACAATTCTGAACTTAAAAGTGACTGAAAATGTTCAAAAACGAGAAAAGTGTAGTTAAAACTTCACATACCTATTTTAATTGCCCAATTGCTCCTTACATTTAGGACACTGATATCCGCTTGCTATCAAAGCGGAATTCAGTATGTATAAATAAGAAAAAGAATATTAAATTATTATTAAATCATTCACATTAAAAGTTAACAAACAAGTTTAACACATCATCAGGTGCATCAAAAAATGCAAAATTAGACATTAAAACATATACGACCTGTACATCACTGCGATTCAACATACACCCAACAGAAGTCTGAGAAGAATTATATTTAATAGCTTTTTGATAAAAGTTAGCTCAAAAAATAAATAAAAATAAGAACGAATAATTTCTATTGCTTCATGCAATTGTGTAAAGTGTATTAGCTCTTTATAAATTATAATAATGTATCATATATTGATTTCTGTTTTATTTCTTTTATTTTTATAAATTTTTGCAAAAGTAACAGCACAATGATTTTGCACCTTATAAAGCAAGAGGGGGTCGAGATATTGTACAGTTACAATGACAGATTCATTTAGCACTATTGTTATTTGAAACATTTCCTCAATTGTTAAAGTGGTTTTCTTCCGTTTTTTTAATTGTGTGGCTTTTGTTGGTAACAGATCTCCATTAACACGCTTCACCCCTTGTTTTGGAGGCCTCCTATCTTTGACAGATTTTTCTTCAATAAAGGATGTGTTTGCATCCTCTGCAAGTTTATTTTCAGTAGAGGCTAAAGTTTTTGCACAGTCTTCATTGGTATCTCTCTGTTTAATTACTGGAATAGTTGTCGGGACTACACTATCTCTAGAATGCCTAGGTAAATCATGTTTTATTTATGTCTTATTCTCTGCTTTTTTGTTGCATTTTCACGCAGCTTTTTAGCTGCCTCTTTTGACAGGAGCTTCTTTTTTTCATTTGTTTTTGTTCCATTTTTTTTTATTTCTTCATCTTGGTATGCCCTACAAGATGACCTTAAGTTTCCAACTAATTTTTTTTTCAACATGTTCATGCAATTTTTTTTTGCAAAATATGCCACAGAGGTTTTGTTTTCTGCAAAAAGGTGGTATTTAATACTTTGAATGGCACTGAATGTTGCAATGTTCATCCTTGTAGAGCTTGCCGATATAATGTTGATTCGTCAGTAGAAGATGAATCAGCTAGTTTCCTAGCCGGTGGAGTTAAGCCGCACGGTCGAGCATATTTTCCCAGAATTTTCTTTCGAAAACGGAAGATAGGAAGGATTCTTTTCTTAGTGTGAAAGCGGAATTTTCGGAAGAAAAAGCAAATTTTTGCGGAAGTAAAACAAGGGAATTTTGAGAGAAAAAAGCGAAATTTCTTCAAAATAACAAAAAAGCGAAATTTCTTCAAAATAACAAAAAAGCGGAGGAATTTCATCCCTGTAATTGCCAAGCTTTGATAAGTAAGTGCTAAATAAATAAAACATGAAAAGAGTGGGTAAGTAATCGTTTATTTTACTCTGATAAAATATTAATAAATTAAAATGAATACATAGAATTATAAAAAAGATGCAAGACTAATCCTTTTTAGCCCAGTACTATTTAAAGTTGATTTTACTTTAATTATATCATTTTCTTCCTTCTCATGTACAAAATTGGGCGCATATCATTTTAAAATTATAATGACAAATCAAAACAGTTTCAATTGTCTCTACTGACAACCCATTTCTTTTGTCCGATCATCGAGTTTACATTAGGATATTCTCTACAGGACCGAATCTAGTGAAATACGGTAACAGTCCCATATAAATATGGGATATATCGTAACCCTACATATAATGCATACTAAAAAAGAACATATCCAATGTGGAATATAAATAGCAGAAGGAAGAAAGATCAAAGAAAATTTATGGGGAAAAAACTTGTGTAGCATTTAAAAAATATATTACACTCTGCTTTCCATTAAATTGATATGCAAAAAGAAATATAGAGAATAATTCATCATAATGAGACTGAAAATTTAACCTCCAGTCTGTCTGAAACAAAAGAATATCGATTTCATTAACTTTATCAGAAGAAATATAATGTAAAAATTCAAAATGACAAGTACTGCAGATGCTAAAAAAATCTATATTATCGAAATAAATGATATTTTAATATGATCAGAACAAACTTCGTTCCTTCCATACTTGCGATCAAAGCTTAGATATCCCACAAATAGATGGATTACTTATTAATCAGAAATGCAAAATTTCAACTTAAATTTAAACATATTGCAAAAATAGACGGACAATTACAAACGCATCATTTGAAATCAGGTCTTTCCATATCTGTAGGGTGGTTTAATAGCTAATTATTTTTCAAATTAAAATCATACCGTGTGAAAAGGCGAAACCTCCCGACAACAGTGGTGACAATGATATTTTGTTTTAAAAGATACCAACTGAATTCCTTCAGCCATTTCTGAAATCAAAATAATTAAACACTAACAAAAGTCGACAGGAAAAAGGTATAAAACACAGAAAATATCCACGACAGACTAAGTTCAATTTGATTATCACAAGGAACTTTTGAAAAGTGATGCAACAATGAACGTGTCAATTGATTGGTTGATTGAAATGGGAGTTGAAGTTGAAGTATGTAGTATCTGTCCCAAAGGGTGCATAAGGTCCATCGGACCGTTTGGGTTCGAGAGTATAAAAAAACAGCTGTGGAGGAATAAACAAAACGATCGGCCTATAAGCGACTCAGAAATAAAAGCAGTTCTGAGTCAGCTGTTTAAGACTGACCAATGGCTGCCTCCAGCAGGTCACGTGTCGGAGGATGTGACGTCACATGCATAAGGTCCATTGACTTTAGAGTATCTAGCAACAGTTTTGTAGAGAAGTAGAACGAAGTGAGCGGCGAATAAAGATGGATGTTTACCTTCTGACCATGGAATTACTTATTTAGTTATATTACACGACTAAAAACATTACAAGTATGTGTCAACTGGGACTACACGTTAAGTGGGATTTATAGCAGCAAAGGCCGTTATCCCCTAATTCCAAAAAGAAGCAATTAATAAATATAAAAAAAATTCTAAGATTGAAGAAGAATCCTAAGTTGCCACTTATTAGAAAGAGCTTTTTGAATAAAAGCTTTGATTAAAGATAAAACTTATTATCAAAATTCAGTTTTTCCCGTAGTATGTACCCAAGTAGTACCTGTAGTACGACAGGGATGCCGAATATTTGACGAACTGTTATTTTCTACGCAATATCAAAAAAGTGGCTCTTCACTACTTAGTGTCTGAAACTGTGAAGTAGTAATATGGATGTTGGTATAAGATCGGACGACTTCAGTGTGATTGATTACTATTGTGACCCCCCACCAAGATCAAAGCGGCTCAATCTCATGATACCACTTTTTCGCAAGTCGAACCTTATTGGCTAATCGGATCATGTCGTCGGTCACATGGATTTCTCGCTAATATTCCAGTAACTTTTTTGATTTTGAATGTGCGCGGTTTTTTCAATTACAAGCTTATGACGCTTTACGTTTTCAATGAAAAGCGAAGCTACGAGGTTAGTATTTATATTTTATTTTATAATCTGTAAGAAAATACTTTGAATAAATAGATTTTAATGTATTGTACAGTCATGCAATAAAAACAAAAAAAAGTTGATCTATAATTAGATTTCAGTGATTCAGAAATCAAGAAAATTTTAAAATGTGCTAACAATTATTTTTAGTGTTAATAAATACAATCGAAAACTTATGCATAATTTAGAATATACTAAATTTCAATAAGATCTTTAGCTGAAGAATTATTTTAATTAATCTTTTTTTAGAATTAACATGTAAAACATTTATACTTTGAGGGACATGTGCCCAGGGGTTGCGCCAGAGGGGGGACCGGGGGCCAGGGCCCCCCAGTCGGGGATGTTGTGCCGCCCCCCGTAGAGGAAAAATTATATATCCCGTCGGGGAAAATTTTTGTACGGGCCATTCAACTGTAGTTGATAAATAATAATATGGCGAAAATTTGAGACCAATTTCAATACACTCGTCCCCCCGTACAGCAGGTCGTGCCCCCTTTTCGGGGAGACTGTGCCCCCCTGTCGGGCAATTTGGGCCCCCCGTCAGGCAAACTCTAGCGCCATTCCTGCATGTGCCAGTGGATGTGACGAGTTCATGCAATTAGCACATGATAGGTATTTTCCATTATCACCATCTTTGATGAACCATATATACAAAACATTCAATTACAGCAAAAATAAGGTTTTGAAAGCTAGCAGACTGTTTCATTATATTTTTTAAATGGATAGAAAAGTAAAAGTATGGTTCCTTTTCAACATCAAATAAAAAAAACAAACATTCCTTTTTTTTGTTACTTTAAGTCATCTGGTGACACAGTATGCAATATAATTTAAACATTTGTGCATTCGTGTATTTTTATCAATATAATGCTGTATAATACGACTTGGAATAATAATAACCTTAAAAGCTATTGTTATATGTGTTCCAAGTTAGCAAAGCAATTTTGAGATGTGTATTAAGTATACTTAGTTATATCCTACACAAAGCTTTCTAAGTTAAAAATGGTTTGCATGGAAATGCAATAAAATGAAAGTGCTGATAAAAAAATATTTAGTCTGGTTAATGATACACTATTTTATTATTACAATATTATATATAATTTCTCATTACACATATTGCAATGCTAAACTAATTTATTTGCTACTAAAAGAATGTATGATATACATATTATAAAGAAAAAAGTATCTGTATATAAAATTTTATTTCTGAAAATTTAAATTGCATTTTAAGAAGTTATTTCTCATTTTTATTACTAACTTAGAGTTTTCCAGAAGAAAATTAAACTTTTCATACTCTTTTGTATAAATAAAATAAAGGAAATTTATCTGATAATATTGATCTTGAAATGAGATAATATTTTATAAAGAATATCAAAATGAGAATAATGAAAGCAAGCACAGTAAAAACATGCTTAGATAAAGAAGGAATTGTACCACCAGGACATTTGCATTTAGCACCAAGAATCTGAAATAAAATGCAAAATCAATAAACTGAGTATGTAATTCAATTATCCATTTATTAACTGGCATCCAACATATAGTTGATATGCACATCATAACGATAAACATAATATCAGCTGTTTAAGATTGAGCGCTGGCTGTTGCCGGATGGTCATGTGTCGACGGATGTGACGTCACATGCATAAAGTCTATTAACGTTACGGAGAGACCCTCAATAGATCCGCAGAAGGCTCTAAGCGCTGCCATTTTTTATTTGACACGTGACCGTGAATTGACCCCATTGTGCTAATAGATCGTGCATACGATTTATTTTAAACTGTTTTCTTGATTTAATTAATTTTTTAAATTTTGTGTTGAGAATATGATTTGAAGTCACAGAGAGAGCGACATTCGCTAATAACTACGTTCTGCTAGTAGAATAAATTATGAAATTAAAGTTCAAAGTAATTAGTTTTAAAATGGAACAAAATGTAAGTTATTTTTTTCGACAAACATTTACTGTTTTTTAGGTTTAATTTTGTTTCTGAATGTTAAAATTTCAACATTAAGAAAAAGACTTATAGTTTCGTTTAAAGTGCGAGTTCTATATTGACTAAAAAGATGGAAAAATTTTCAAAATTTTTTTATAAAAAAGTTAGTTTTTTTACAAATTATCATTGATTTATTGAATCAATAAAAAGAAGAACGGTCTAGGAGATGTTATTAAAAATCGGATGTTTTTTAAAACAGAGACAAAGATTATCTCTAAGAGTGCTGTATCATCTTTGCAACAAACTTGTTTTGCAATCGTGGTGTGAATTTTGTCATAAAAACTTGACAGCAAACTAGTTTTGCAAGTGGGTTGGTCGATCATGCTTTGTTGCTTTGAAGGAAGTTTGCTGCAAAGTTGCTGCATCAAGTTTGTCATGACAAGCTAATATCAAGAAAAATCAAACTTGCTGAAGTATACATGGTATCCGGACATATAATCCACGATATTTTTAATAGCAAATATTTTTGCTACTGTTATTCTTAAATATCTGTTCTAAATAATTGTGATTTCAATCACAATTTTAATTTTCAAATTCTTATTAAATGTATGTTAATTGTTTTGGAAAAAAATTTATATAAAAGTTACATTTCTTTTTATTAAACTTTCTGCAAAATTTTGTGTTCTTAGCTATATAAACTGTTAATATCTGGAGCCTGTGGCGAAAACTACTTTAAAAAAAATTCCGATCAATCAAGTTAGCCACAAATATTCCCTTCAAGTGCGGAAACCAACATCAACACTTTGTACTATTCAGAATCCCTTTTGCAGTGAGTCGCAAATCCGATCATTTCCCTTTCCGATAGCAGTAAACTAAGCTTCAATGCGAATATTTGTTTCGAACTATTATTGCTACTTTCTATCGTTATATAAGAGTTGTAATTTATAAGAACTGTAATCGATAGAAAACACCAAGGCCGTAGCCAGGGGAATTCCAGGGTTTAAGCCCCGAAATTTTCGTCATCCCCTTTTTATTCTAAACAAAAGATAAAAAAAAACTATATATATATATATATATATATATATATATATATATATATATATATATATATATAGGTATATTTATTTTTTCAATTATTGTTATTTTTTATGGAACTGCTGATCATTGAATAACGAAAGCTATTTAAATTCACAAGTGACTTCTTACTTAAGGCAAGAAAAAAAAGGGGTAACACACATACGCATTACACTTGTTTCAGAAAGAAGTTTTCTTTTCTCCCTCAGTTTCGGATTTCGAAGAAAGGGTTATTGCAGGAAACAAGTGAAATCTTTGGAAAAGCTGACATCTGATCATAGCAGGTGTCACCAAAGAAACGATAGTATACCCACAAAAGGAGTGAGCTTGCAAATATTGACATTTTCTATTTATGAATAGAATTTCAGCTAGACTATTGTGGTAACGAAAGGGGAGGGAGGTTCAGAGCGTGTCAGCTTTCCTAATCATGTGACCCCGCAGGAAGAGAGGGGAAATTCCTTAATGAGTAAAGTAGATGTATAGTCTGGCATATACATATTAGTTCAACAGTAAAATTCGAATGTCGAAATCAACTGAAACGCATGATGTTACTAAAAGTATTGAAGAAATATCGGTAAATTGCAATTTTTTAGATTTGGAACTATATTTTAAAAAGATTACGGATCAAGAATTGAAAAAATTGTTAACTGAGCCTTAGAAACCAGATGAAAATTTTTTGATTCCAGTTTTAGGAGAAAGGAAGTTTTAGTTTCAACGCCAATGGTTAAAAAGGTTTCCATGGTTGGCTTACACTTCGATCGAAGATCAAGGTGCCTTGTGCAAATACTGCGTTATTTCTCATCAGGAAACTGGTGGTAAAGGAAATCACCAAAAATTAAAAAAATTTGGTGACAAAGCCTTTCAATAGTTGAAAAGATGCCATAGAGACTTTTATAAATCACTTGAAGTATCATTATCATCTCTCTAACCAGTTCTATGCAGATAATTTTATCACATCATTATCAAAATGCTCAAATATAGCTTTTCAGTTGGATTCAGTTAGAGCACAACAAATTGAGAGAAACAGCAAAAAACTGAAGTCAGTTATTGATACTATAATTTTCTGTGGCTAGCAAGAATTGCCTGTGAGGGGATCTTCGGATTTCGGTGACTTGCAAAATGGAGGATTTGAGCCTGTTTTCAATGACGGAAATTTTAGAGCTTTTCTTAGAATGCGTATATCTTGCGGGCATACGAACTTGAAGGAACACGTTGAAAACACAAGCTGAATGCGAAATATTTCACCCTTGAAATTCAAAACAACATCATCAAAATTTGCGGAAACATCATTCAAGATAATCTTGTTAAAAATAAATGATGCCAAATGTTCTGCAGTTTTAGTTGACAGTACAACAGATATATCTGTCACCGAACAAGTTTCGTTGTGTGTCAGATATATGACGCAAGACGATAGGTCTTTCAGTTTACGAGAAGATTTTTTCCCCATCAAAACTGCAACTGGAAGAAACCTTGGAAATCATATTTTAAATGCCCTCAGTTTGTTAGGTGTGAACTGCTCTAATTTATGTGGTAAAGGTTTTGGAATTTCTATGTTCCAAATTCAACAATATCAAAATGTAAACCTGTAAAATCAAAAGATCGCTTGGTAAACAAGATTCAACAAGGGGTTAAAGCAAAATAGCAGAAAAATTATCTATCGCCACGCCTAGAGACTTTAACGACCTCAAATTGCCCTTCTAAAGTATCGTACAGTTTAACTACAGAATATGTTTGACCGTGAGGATTTGCATCATTTATGACAACCGAAAGGAAATCTCTTATGTAAACCTCGATCAGCAAATCATCCCTTCCGAAGCGTTGTATTTGACAGCTTCCTCATAATTGTGTCCTGATGGTGCGAAGATTCTACTAACTGTCTTGCAGGTGAACCCTTTAGTTTTGATTGAAATAAGTACTGGAATTTATCATCGTCTACCATATTTGAATCTTCATGGAACTTTTTATACCGACCCCACCATTGGAGCCATTCCTTAATATTGCCATTAAATTGTTTTAGTTCTAACTCTGGAAGTTTAAATTTGCGATTACAATTATCGGATGAGTCTTTTATAACAGTTATTACTTCTTGTTTCGGTCCTTCCAAAGTGTTCAAACGTCTCTGTAGTTTCGTTTCGGTTTCTAAGAACCTATCTTCATAAGCAGTAATTGCTTCATATTCCAGATCAAAATTTTCTTGCGTGCACGTTGTATCGCCTTACAAAATAGCTAAAATCTTCGTATCTAAATATTTTAATTCTTTAAATTTTTGTTCTAACGGAGCAATCTGTGCCCCCAAAACATCATTGTCCTCTACCTTCTTATCTAAATTTCAGATGCTTTGTTTAATGCTCTCGTAAAATTACTCCTGGTAGGAGTTCTTAACTTTTTAATGCTTTAGGCATCCATTTTATATAATTCTAAATTCTAATTCTATATATCTCAATTCTCAAATTCTATATATCTCAATTCTTTAATTATATATATCTCAATTCTCTAATTCTATATATCTCAATTATCTAATTCTCATAGAGGCAGGGGATGCCAGATTTTGGGATTTGTAGGTCCCAAATTCAACAATATCAAAATGTAAGAGAAAATTCACTTACTTGTCTTTCCGGGTTCTTATAGAATCTAAAAATTGAGATAATCCGTATGAATTATTCGAAATAAATCTGGAAAGCATTGTGATTTAATCCACAGTGTTTATGCTTCAAGAGGACACAGCGGCAAATATACAAAATCATAAGATATGAAGTATATACAAATGAATATATAAATTTTTTGATTACAAAGTTCGCACTTATAAATAATTTGATTTTATTTGATTTGATTGGGGGGTTTGGGGGATTTTCAGCAACAAAGGCTATTATCCCCTATTCATTCCAAAGTTCTTTTCAATCCGTAATTAAAAAAGAAATGAAAATTGCCGTCTAAAGATGAACTAAATTATTGCCGATCTGATTCGGTCGGTCAAGAGAAAAAAATGGTACCCTCCTGGAAAGGCCTCCATATTCTCTTTCTTTATAAATCATTCTTGATTTCCACTTTTAACGCATACAACCATCGTCCGTTTACATCTTTCAGCCTACTAACTTCCTGTTCAGGGAATCATGGGATTTCGTTCTGACATCACCACTGCGTATTTGCGCAAAAGGGTTCCAACATCAAGGATATGATGGGGCAAGTTCAATGAGTGGCTGTTTTAATGGAATGCTATCTGTGATTAAGGAAACAAATCCTGCCACGCTCTATGTTCATTGCAGCTCGCATTCCTTGAATTTAGATTTGATGCATTCTTCAAATATCCCATCCATCAGAAATTATTTAGGGATTGTGAAGTCAGTAATAAAGCCCCTTAAAAAATCTGCAAAACGAATGGACATTTTCAGGGAAAAAGTAAAAGAACACTTACCCAAGGTTAAATTATATAATTTAAAACCCATGTGCGAAACAAGATGGGTAGAAAATCATGAAGCCCTCATTAGATTTGCAGAAAGTTACATTGCCATCTTTGAAACCTTTGAGGAATTAGAACTTGATTCAGATTCTAATGTGTCTTCTACAACTTCACAGCTATCTAAATCAATGACTGGAAGTTCTTTTATTATTAGTTTAGTGACAGCATCACATCTTTTTACATATACATTAACTTCGCGCAAAAATCTACAGGATCCCAAATGTGATCTAAGTGACGCTTTGGATCTGGTTGATAGCATAGTCAAGCGACTTATTCAATTAATAAAAGAGTAAACCTTTTTAATTATTATGAATTTGGTAGTTACAATGAGTTTTAATTTAATTAGTTTTACTTCTTTATTATTATAATGCTGATCATAGTGGGTCACCTGGCAAACCTAACCCCCCTCCCCCGAAAACAAATTCTGGCTACGGCTTTCAGTGGACCAAAATATTTTTTGAGCATTTTGTCGATTATTCTCCGCGTATTACCATCCATTTAAAAAATATATCGATGCTTTAGTTGGTTTTAAAGTACAGGGTGAACAAAAAGTTCGGAGAAACTTTGAAAATTCACTCAAAGACAAGGAAAAAAATAACTCTAAAAACAGCCGATAGGTGGCGCTGACGTACACTAGTCAAAGAAAAGATACGCAAATAATGAACAGAATGCCTCCAAATCGTTTATTACAACAGTATGTGTTCCACATGACCATTACCGTAGGGGATAACACATTGCAGGCGAGTCAAAACTCCATCAACGGCAGAGTGCAGCAGGCAATGGTCGACGATTCCTGGTCTACGGAAAACAACTTCACCAACAAAGCTTTATCCTTCGCATTCAACATTCTTGTTCACTTGTTGTGGTTTGCGGATTAAGAGAGATGAATTTTTAAAGTTTCTACGAACTTTTTCTTCACCCTGTATATTTAACACAAAAAGAAAAAGAAACGAGCAAAATGAAAAGAAATTTGCATGAACTAACCACGGATTAGAATTTAAGAAATTTGCATGAACTAACCACGGATTAGAATTTTCATATAATATTTCAAAGATAACTGAAAGATATGGTAAATTTGAACCTGCAAACTAATTATCAACGAAAATGAAAGGTGTGAGTGAAGAGTACAATAGGACAATGATTGAAAGTGTCAGAATTATTTTAAATGAAACGAAGATGTCTAAATTATTAATGGATGAGTTAGTAAACACTGTTAACTGTTTTAGCAGAACAGATTCCCCCTAAAAATTTTTAGCGGGAAGGCTCCTTTAAATTATTATAGTACTTAAAAAAAGTAACGATAATACCAAAACATTACGCTTATCGACAGTTATAGCGAATGATAAATTGATTTCTTTTACAATTATTTTTTATTATAAAATCATATTACTCGGGAATAAATCTATCAAAATTCGGAAAAATAAAAATTTTAAAAGAATAAAGCATATTTTGTCAGATTGTTCAATATGATAAGCATTTTAAAATACTATAACAATAGTACAAAAACAAAACGAAATATCATTATTCTATATACAATAGTGAAAATAATATTTTAAAATATTATAAACATGAAATTCATTTAAATCACATATGATGAAAGTTTTGAAAAAAAAAAAACTTACCCATCTCCAGGAATCTTGAAAATTGCTATTTTGCAGAGATTATTAATTAGTTTTAACGTAATAAAAAATAATGCTTCCGGAATGTACAATATGCAAAAATAAAATTTCTATTAATCCATACCAATGATTCAACATATCGTCATTTAGACTGGGTTTAGTTGCAAATGAGGGGACTCGAAATGAGAACGCTGCTATCGTTTATCGCCATGCAGGTGTGAATCCGTTTTCTACCCTCCTCTTTAGCTACATTAAGTCAAGAATAATACCTACCCTGACTCGTCTTAACAATGATACATTTTTGGCAAATATGCAGATATAGCCAAAAGTGAACAGGTTGTTTAATGGAGACAATAGCCCTGAAGAGAATTATGAGCTCCGTTAAACAATCTGTCCAATCAATTTCCAGTATTGATGTTGAAGTACTACGTGGATTTAGCCCCTGAAACTTGCTTGCCTCCCTGGTCTATGAGGAAGTTGGGTATATAGTACTTTGATTTTCTTTCACTTCCATTTCTGTTCTTATCATTCTGCTGTATTGAAAATAAGTAATCATCCAATCTTAGAAGTTTTATTTCCCCCGTATTGTAATTTTGAAGCTTTCATATCACAACCGTAACAAATGGTAATAACACTAATTTTCATTTACCAGCCCAGGAATAAATTTCTGGTCTTTATATTAAAGAAACTTTATTTATTTGTATGAAGTTGTGTTCCTAAAATTAAAAAATTTTATATAGAATCTTATTCAATATTAAAAGTGGTAAAACTTATTTTTTTCAAATCTTCATTCCTAACTATGCAAAAGTTGGTGTCTCATTTTCACATGAACCTTAATTATTCCCGTTTGTAAAGCTACATAAATATGTTTTTCCCCAAATATAAATATTGTGCAAACAATCCGTAGACATTTCAAGAAACTGTGGCGATCCTGAATTCCTTCCGATGACGTCACTCTTGAAACTACTTACTTAGCTGCGCAATACACGAGCGATGCACGAGGCAGCAGACTAGATGTTCATGCGCCAGATAACTGAATATCATCTGTTTTGTGTTCCATTAATATCTAACTGGCACTTTCTTAATGTTTTAATAAATGTTGTTAATTTTTGTACCTAGAGTTGTTGCTCTATTTTTATGAATATATGGATGCATACCTTTACATAATCAAGCATCCATATTGGTGACCCTACAAGTGAATGAACCTCGCTTCCTGTGCTGCCGTACAGTTTATAATGGATCCATCGGAAATTTGTTCAAATGGCGGTCAGCGTATTGTACAAGATTAATTAGATTTTCAAGTTCTCCTTAACAAGCCTAATTGACTTTCGAGAAGGACTAATACGGCGTTCCTGTGGTCAGTGAGTTCATTTTTTATCAATTGTACTATTGGTGTATGTATTCGGTATTTTGAAGTGAATTATTGATTTTGATGCATGAAGTTAACTGTCTGGATAATTTTCATCATAACTTATGTTAGATAATTGGTTTTACATTTTCGTATTGGTTACTTTGAGTTTCAATGTAATATTTCATTTGTAATTAGCTATTTCAAGGCAATTGCTGAAGATATTTTTTGTATTGTGATTTTGATTGCTTGGCTCAAACATGCCTGGAAATAATCAGGATTCCGTCAATGACGACGCCACAATTGCTCGTGTTGGCGACAAACTACCGTCTTTTTTGGAAAGAAAATCCGGCGTTGTGGTTTGTACAGCTTGAGGCGCAATTTGCCTTGGCCGGAATTACTGTTGATGATACAAAATTTAATCATGTTACTTCTGCAGTCGATTCTGAAATTTTGAATTCTGTCAGTGATATAATTTTGAGACCTCCCGATATTGATAAATATACAATATTGAAAAAGCGTTTGATTGAGTTGCATTTAGAGAGTGAAGCTTCTAAAATTCGTACACTCTTGCAAGGATTAGAACTTGGCGACCAGAGGCCATCTCAGTTGTTAACACGCATGAGAGCTTTGGCTGGTGATACTGTTGGGGAACCATTACTAAAATCTCTCTGGATGGGTAGACTTCCAAATAGCACCCAAACAACATTGGCTGCTTTGAGTGAGGATCTGGCTGGTCTGGCAACTGTTGCAGACAAAATTAGTGATTTGTCTAACCATTCCAATATTAATGCAGTTCACGTTACACCTTCAACTTCTGATGATAGAGTAACCCAACTTGAACAACAAGTCATTCAATTGACTACATTAGTTGGCGAGCTTTCTTCAACCATACGCCAAACACGTTCTCGAAGTAGAGATGGACAATTTAACTACGGACGTAGTTGCTCCCGAGACCGCTTTCGGAAATATAAAGAACCCTCGAGTGGTATTTGTTTCTATCATACTAATTTTGGTAAAAACGCAAGGAAATGCAATTCTCCTTGTTCTTTCAATTCTCCGGAAAACTAAATCGGCGATCGTCCACTAGCTTTGGCAACGATCGCCAAGTTAATCGAATTATGTTGGCCGATAGGATTAGTAAACTGAGATTTTTAGTGGATACAGGAGCAAACGTATCAGTTTTGCCAAACTATTATGCTCCAAAAGCTTATTCCTCAAATGAGTTACTCCTCTTGGCTGCTAATGGCACCAAAATATCGACTTTTGGTCGGAAGCGCCTGACTCTAGACTTAAATTTGCGTCGAACCTTTACTTGGCCTTTCATAATAGCGAATGTTAACCAACCAATCATTGGTGTCGATTTTTTGAAACACTTTAACCTTTTGGTGGACATTAAGAGTGGCTGTTTGATTGTTGGAATAACTAAATTAACCACTCAAGGCAAATACACGAACACTGATTCGCTAACTTCTGGTATATCTATTTTGCTTGGTGCTTCAGAATTCTATGGGATTTTATCGCAGTTCCCGGAACTAACCAATCCATCTCAACCAACGAGAAACAACAAGCCAACTAAAGTCCATCACTTTATCGAAACAACTGGTCAACCAGTATTTTCGAGGCCTCGTCGCTTATCTCCCGAGTTGCTTAAGATAGCGCGTCAGGAATTTGAATTTTTAATGTCTCAGGGTATAGTGCGTTCTTCTAGCAGCCCATGGGCAAGTCCTCTACACATGGTGAAAAAGTCTAATGGCGAATGGAGACCGTGTGGCGACTACCGTCGTTTGAATGCAATTACCATTCCTGATAGGCACCCAGTACCTCATATCCAAGATTGCACTCAAATTTTTTTCAATAAAACCATTTTTTCCACCCTAGATTTGATGAGAGCTTATCACCAGATTCCTGTTAATCCGGCTGACATACCAAAAACAGCTATTACAACTCCATTTGGTCTTTTCGTTGTCGCCGACACTTTATCCCGTATTAGCGACGTGCATTTACTAAAAGTAGACTTTTCTGCCGTGGCGAATGCACAGGCTTCTGATGAAGAACTTCAAGCTCTTTTATCAAAGAATGAACTGTCACTTCTTTTGAAACCTCTCTCTACTGACCCCACTTCATCGAAACTCTACTGCGATATCAGGAATGACATAGTCAGACCTTACGTACCAGCGAGTTTCAGAAAGACAGTCTTCCAATCTTTGCACAACCTCTCTCATCCAGGTATCAGTGCCACTAAACGTCTGATTGGGCAGAGATTCGTATGGCCATCTATGCAAAAAGACATTTCCAACTGGACTCGTTCACGTCTGGATTGCCAAAGATCCAAGGTAATCAGACACACCAGCAGTTCTCTTCAGTCTTTCCACCTACCTTCAGCGAGATTCCATCATGTTCACTTGGATCTTGTAGGACCTCTTCCGCCTTCAGACATACCTACTCACCTGTATAGACCGTTTCACACGATGGCCTGAGGCAGTCTCCATCTCCGACATTTCCGCTGAAACCGTTGCGCGTGCATTCATTAATCAGTGGATCTCAAGCTTCGGCTTACCTTCAATCATCACAACGGATGAAGGACGACAATTCGAAAGCAACTTGTTTTCCTTGCTAAGCAAACTTTTGGGCGTCGAAAAGATCAGGACGACCCCTTACCACCCATCCAGCAATGGAATTGTCGAGCGTTTTCATCGATCTTTAAAGCAAAGCCTCAGATGTCACGCATCCACGAAATGGACCGAATCAATTCCAGTGGTTTTGCTCGGACTCAGAACGGCATTAAAGGAGGATCAACAGTGCACATCAGCCAAACTAGTTTATGGTTCAACCCTGAAACTACCAGCGGAATTTTTTGAAACCCCTTCACTTAACGTCGAACCTCATCAGTTCTTAAAAATTTACAAAACATGATGGATCAACTTAAACCTGTTTCAATTGCATCTCATGACAGACAAAAGGTGTTCGTGCATCCAGCTTTAGGGACTTGCACACATGTGTTCGTGCGCCACGTGCAGTTAAAAGACCACTACAAGCACCATACGATGGTCCTTACTTCGTACTCAGACGAACTGATAAAACTTTCACAATCGAGAAGAACGGCA
>BGPR01007123.1:21855-73773 GCA_013235015.1 Araneus ventricosus | reverse complement strand
CTGTTGTACTTCGTTCAGTTACGTATTGCTTGAGAGTTGGTGTCAGATTCATTTTGTTCCCCAGACATCTTCTATTAAATCCATTGTAATAATATTCTATTTTTCAATTTTTTTACATAGGCAACGGCAGTTTTTTCAGTCATTCCCGACACTTATCTAAGGCTTCGAGTAACAAAGTTTTCACACTTCTGCAATTTGAATGTTTGATTCTGGCGGGCAATATAGCCTTTCACATTCCAATAATGTCAGCATTGGGTTTAGTTCCAGTGGCGCGCAGGATAAAAAGAATTACTAAAGTTTGAACCTATGTTTCGAAAACAATTTTGTCAATACAGTACCCATCAAACTTATGCTTGAACCTGTTGACAGATTTCAATTCAGTTTCTAAAAATCAGCTTCCCCAAGGATGTTTTGTTTGTTAACCATTCCTGGATATCTTTTTCCTCCAAATGTTAGGTAGTGGTTTTCCTCTTTGCGGAGATAGTATCGGAAGCATTGTCTGACAATTATTATGCTATTGGGCTCCAATTTGTATGTATTTTGATTTAAACCACGAATTCAAAATGGTTGCCATGTTTTCTTCATAGTAATCTTTTGTTTTTTTTGCTGCAAATATAGCAGCATGTTCTAAATCCTCTTTCACTGCCACATGCTGTTATGATTAATCTGCCTCCTTTACCGCGCCTTTAATCCTGTGGAGAGACCCTTTTACGCCAACATCACACGACTTTATGGTTTTATCTTGCCACACTTTTTATGGTAGACGTACTGCACCGACGTTACAAGTCACGTCCAAATAGTACGATGATTCTGTGTTCTTTATACAGTTTTGTCTTAAATATTTTCTTCCATGCTATAATGTCATCTCTTTCGAATTAAAGACCAGATTGTCTCTTCTTTTTTTTAAATGAAAATCCTATATATTTTAAAGACGGCATAATGTCCTTTGCCTATCTGCGGAGATGTGACTTCGTTCTGTTTCAAGTCATTTTAAAGTTTTTTTTTCACAGATGGTTGATTTCATTTCTTTTTGTAAGGAATGTACTTTTCTTCTTCTGTTGCTTTGAAGTAAAACTTCATAACGTATTCAAACAGTTCTTTTTACTAACACATTTGGCCGTTTTTTACCCGGGGTCTGAAGAATACCACTCTTTGCTTCTTTTTCGATCTTAAACAACGTACTTGCGGATACTCCGGTCAGTTCAGATGCCCGGTCAACGTGGACGATAGTCGCATTAGGATTTTCATCTTTAGCCGAATAAAAAATATTAGCACTTTTCTAGCTGAACTCTGCAAGACTTTGCCCTTCTTATTTTTGGAACATTCGTGCTACTTTAATTATTTGTGAGTCTGGATTTTAAATCCATCCTAATGACTTCAGGAACTATTCAATTTGTTTGACAAGTATCACCTTCGAACGTCTACGGACAACCACCCACACTTTTCTTTGACCACCACTGTAAGACTGGGGAAAGAGGGTGCAAGAGAAGTGAGCTGACGTAAGAGGTTGAGTGAATGACCAAGGGGAAGCCCAAAGGCCATGGCCGACCAGGGTTATGTGGTAAGAGCCGATGCTTTTAAAACTTTCTTTATGTACAATTAATAATGTGTGCATATACTATATCGTATTCTAACAGGAATGTAAATAAATTAGATGTGACAATCCATCCCAATCTCACATCTTAAAAGCAACTGAATCATAAACATAAATTCCTACGTTTTGGAACGATTAATCGACACAATTTTGGCGGAATAATAAGTTATGGTTAAAGGAAATTTGTTTCAGCATTTTTTAATGTTGAAAATATTTAATATTGGAGAAAATGCCAATAACTCAACCACTTTTGTTTCACTTTCCTCTTTTTCAATATTTTTGTCTCATGTGTACTCTTTTTTTATGATATATTTTTTATTTTCCTTTTATTTCTTTGAGTTTTTTTGCATCGACTTCATATTTCCTTTCATATATTTCAATTTTATTTTGATGTATATTGTTATATATATGTACTACAAAACCGATGCAAATACTGGAAAAAGATAAGATCAATAAATATATTTCAAAAGCAGCGATATTTTGAAGTTGCTACGATATAAAAATGATAAAAAAGAAATTTACAGCAATAAATTCTGATACGCTTTTCTGAGTGATCCACGCCAGCATCAAGAGATTATTCCGAAATGTGTTCACAGGCAGAGAAAAAAAGCTTTCTCCCTAATGTCTCAAGGTCATTTGCACCTCGTCATTTCCGACAAAGGCGGGAGAAAGAAACATTTAAGAATTAAATAACATACGTTTAGAAGATGATTTTATTATGCAGAAATATCGGTTTTTTTTCTTATTTAAAGCAAAATTCTGTTCAAATATGTCAATTACTTTTAAGATACATTAGAATACCTGCAGGACTATTTCACTTGGCGGAAGAATACCATCCATAGCTTCCACTGTATAGCATTCTTGACTTGTCTTGGACTATATGCAATGATTACTCTCTAAAGAGTGTTTTCTGGAGAATAAAAGCTACGGTTAAAGTGCGTTGGATGCGCAGTAACTTTGCGTTTTCTTCTGGACTTCTTAAAGCATAAACTGATGAGAATGCCCAGAAGAGATCATGAAATATATTTTTTTGTTTTACTCTAATATGTATAAATTAGGTTTGGTATAGGGAGAGAAATATTTCGTCCCTTTTCATTGCTCCATTGCGAAAGTGAATCGAGTCCATCCTTTTAACTTCTGTTTGATCCCCTTCTAAATGAATTATGCTTGGTTCTAATCATCCCTAAAACGGGAAGCTAGGTATTATTGGGTTAAACTGAGCGGCACTTTTAGCGAATTAATTTCGTTGCATAGTGAAGAGAAAGAATTTTAGAGCTCTTTTCTTTGACCGACTATGTTAAAAATTTGGCCTATATTTGGAATTTTAGTGCGAAGGCAACATACTGAATTACATTTATCCAGAGCTTTGTGTTTTTAACACTCACATACACAGGAATTGACATTTAAACTAATGATGAATTATGTCCAAAATTTGGTACATATCTAAAATTTTGGCAATGAAACATATGCCGAATTCCATCAATCTAGCTAGCTGCTATTTGATTTGTGGTACTCACGACAAACGGACGGACACATAGAAAGATTTGATTGAATTTGGAAACAGTTGAATAGTGAACAGGCCAATCTACGAAACGATAATTGTGTCTTGTTTCTCCTTGCATGGAGTGGTTTTGGTGTGGTGTCATCGGATTTGAGCGGCATGGAGCTGCCGTTAATGATAAGCCTTATGGGTTAAACCTCCTTCCACCTGTGTAGTTTGAATGTTTGGAGAATGAAACCAGCTCAGATTCTGTCGTCGGCATGTTATTATGATTTGATATGTCGAATCTTGCATCTAAATTATCCTTCTGTGGTTTCAGAGCAGCATTTAAAACAGCATTTTTCTAACATAACATACAATTACACAATGGTATTAATGTTTTTCTGGATTATTATTGTACCTCAATCGAATGCTAAGCCTCCAATTATCCTACTTATCATTTTACAATACTTTTTCACGACATTAGAAGAATTTTTTCATGGGTGGTAAGTATATATACAAGAGACTACAAAGGATTAAGACATTGTATAGAATCTATTTCCGAAGTTTGAAGGTTCATTCGTATGAAAGTTAAATTCTTCACTTGTTGTAGTGAGTATCCAGGATCTTGACCAAGAAATTAATCATCGTTTCCGAAATTTTTAATACAGAAACCTAGTAAATAACAAATTGTGTCATTGCTTCGGTATTGTGTGTTATGATGTTGTGAATTTGTACTCCATGAAACCTGCGTTTTAGACTGTTGATGATGCAAACTGTACTATTATTGAATTTACTGGCAATGAGCCTCCTGTAGCCACCTGGGATTGCGACCCATATTCTATTATAAAAATGACTTGTTTCTGTAAGCATGGCTAATCCTTTAGATTTATCTAATTATTTTAAATCACCCTGTGTAAAAGACAATGTTGTATATACATAAGAGACAGTAACTATCATTAATTAAGAAAGAGTTTATGATTAGGAAATTAGTTTTTTTCTAACTAGTATATCCATTTATAAAACATTCAAGATATGAATAGCGTCGTCGTTTAGACAGAAGTCATTAAGTCCACAAAAACATTTTGTCGGACTTTGCAGTCAATAAAAATTTGCAGTAAATATTCCGTGATATAACACCTTTTATCTAAACAACAATAAACCAACCTTAGGAGCAAAAATCTGTAAAACAGTTTTTGCTATTTATCATAATGACTCAAAATAATTTAAGTTTAAATTGACCACATCTCGAAACTATAGTTTGGGACTTAGTGACTTCTGCTTGAACGACGACGATATGTACTGACATTTAACATTTCATATAAACATTTCATTTAATATAAGTATTTCGAGAATTCAATAAGTTACGAGTTAAGATCGAATCTGATTAAATATGCACTTTCCCCTTGAACTCTTAAAGCCGATCGTTTAATATTTCGCATTAAATTATTTTCTGAAGCCCTCAACCTCCATCTCATACACAAAACAAGCTAATGAGCAGCATTGCGTACTTTATAGCATTAAGCTTTAATAAGCATCTATTATCTTAAAATCAACTTTGTTGTTTTTGGTATGTATCGTATTTCGGCATTAAAGGAAAAATTCTGAGGGAGCAAAAAATAAGTATCTATATAAACAAAAAATAATAAAAAAGAGGCATAATAGTTTCTTTGTTTGCTTTCGGCGTGTTTTTCATTACTTTTATGAGGCTAAACCCTGTCTCTTTTAATAAAAGCTGGAAAGCGTTAAAGCAAGTACAGGGAGTAATGTAACACAAGAAAGCACTTAATTCATTAACTGCGAATACTTTTAGTACAGCAGATCTCTCTAAACGCAAAAAAAGAAAGGCATATGTCATGCATTTATTGAAACTGGCGTAAGTACAGCAAATAATAGATTAAAGAGATCTCTCATTAGATGGACCTAGATGCTGACGCCAGCAAACAAAGCTTCCTTTGTTTGTTGTTTGCGTCTGTTCTGCCATGATGGCGTTAGGTAAGGTTTTTTCAAGCCTTTTTTCTTTGTTAGTAAAGATTGGGGGTTTAGATTTTGTTTCTGTCAATTGTTTTTAATTCTATTTTTCCCAATTGTCTGGGATAGGTTAAGGCCACAGAGGAAAAGTTTATTTGACCTTAAAGTCGTTTTTCCTCTACAGAAACCGTATCCCAATTTGAATCCAAAATGGAAAGTGGCCTTTGACGAAGTTTACCATATGGATTCTTCCTTCCTTGGATTTGTCAATCGTATGTCGTCAATTCTGTTGCGTTTTAATGTATATAATAGTTTTGTAATATCTTTATGTATTTATTGAGATACAGAGGAGAATCAAAAATATATGCATGACTGAATATGCATTTTGTAATTAACGACAAGAAAGTAATATTTATTTTATTTATTTTTAGAAAAAGAAATATGTTTATAACTTAGTGGTAACCATAAATATCGGCACCCCGACCTTCAAAAGCATCCGGGTAAACCTGAAACACGGGCCGCCACGACAGCATAGTCAGGCACTGAGGTTGAGACAGAATAGCCCTCACCCTCATGCAACACCCGAAAAACCGGGGTACGACCTGTCTTCGGAGATGGGCCCAAAGAGCCACACCACCTTTATTGTGCCATCGGGCTGGACCTTAGGATAGGGTGGAGCAAGGTCTCCACAACACATATAACAAATAGACCCGTTGACATACTTGGCGATTTTCATAAAATTCGGTACACAGGTTCCTCATTAGCCGACTTGAATCACTGTACAGGTAAATAAGTCTTAACACAGTCCCTCATGCAGGGTGGGCCAAAAATTCATGTAAGAAATAGGCCGGTTGTTTCGCGATTTTGATGAAACTCTGTACACAGATTCCTCATTAGACGACTGAAAGTACTGAGGCGTAAATATGCCATAACCCAATCCCTTTGGGTAGAGAGAGGCAAAGTTTCCAAAATACATATATAACAAATAGGCCGATTGATACGCTTGCCGATTTGAGTGGCTTGGGTGATTTTTATGGAATTTGGCGCACATATTTCTAATTAGGCAACCAAAAGTACTATAGGGTAAATAAACGATAATTCAATGCGTCAGGTTAGTGTGGGCAAAGTCATTTTAACATATTTAATAAAAGGGTCGATTGGCATGAAACTTGATATAACTTTGACAATTTTGATGACAGTGACTACATATATTCCTGTTAGGCAGACTAAAAGTGGTGTATGGGTATATGAACGTTAATCAAATTCTTCAAAGAATGGTGGAGCAAAATCGTCAGAATGGATGTAAACTCTTGGGTCTGTTGACATGCCTTTAGATATGCATATCTAGATAAAAGATCTAGATAAGATCCCAATAAAAGTTATGCATTGAATTCAAGAAAGGATATTGAAATATCATCTCTCAAGAATTTTGTTGTAAATGTCACCTAGGTCGATAAAAAAGTCAGCAGAAAAACCTGCCAAAAAACTTAACTGTATATACAGGTTTTTTACCTGCAGGTATATTGAATAGAAGCATGCAGGTAAGACGCAGGTTTTTTTTCCATCTGAAAAAATGTCAGCAAAAAGCCTTCAGGAAAATTGCAGGTATTTCGGACAAAAATCTGCAGGTAAGATGCAGGGTTTTTTTTCCATCTGAAAAGTCAGCGAAAAGCCTTCAGGAAAATTGCAGGTATTTCGGACAAAAATATGCAAGTAAGATTCAGGTTTTTTTAGTCAGCAAAAAACCTGCATCTTACCTGCAGGTTTTTTTGTCCGAAATACCTGCAGTTTTCCTGAAGGTTTTTTTAAAGGTTTTTTGCTGACTTTTTTACTTGGGTGGCTAGGGTAATTTTGAAGAAATTCGGTACACATGTTTTCTCAGTGGCTGATTAATAATGCTCTGTGGGTAAATAAATTCTAATGAATCTCTGAAGGTAGGGCGGGGTAAATTTGTTTAAATATATCTAACAAATAGGTCGATTGACATTAAATTTGATACAGGTAGGGAAATATTGATGACACAGGATACATATGGTTCTCTCAGGCTGATTAAAGTTACTGTAGGGGTAAATAAAAGCTAATCCAATTCCTGAGAGTAGGTTGGGAAAAAGTCCTCAAAGTACATGAAAACCCTCGGTGCAATTGACATACTGTTGGATATGGCTATGGAGACTTTGATGAATGTTGGTACATATACTTCTAATTAACTAACTAAAAATACTGTAGGGGTAAATAAACGTTGATCTAATCTATGAAGTTAGGGTAGGAAAAAGTCGTTTAAATACATTCTGCAAATAGACGATTCACATGCAATTTCATACAGCTCGGGCAAATTGATGAAACATTAAATATGTGTTTTTAACAAGCCAAACAAAAGAACTTTAGCACAAATATTTACTCAATACCTCAATTAGGGTGCAACAAAGACACAGGACGATTGATACGAAACTCTATCTGCTGGAGCGATTTTGTTAAAACTTTGGTACGCATATTCCTTTTTAATTGACATGAAGAACTATTGGGGGGTCTAAGCCTTCGGGGTGTTTGGGTCAATGTCTCTTAAATACACGGAAAAAAATTGAATTGAAGTGGCAAAATAGGGAAATAAAGCATAACTCGCAGGTTCCAACCTGTCGAACTAAAAATATGGAGGGGTAAAATCATTATTAATCGATCCTTTAGGATGAGAACTACCGATAAGATATGGGGAAGTATTTATTTAGAACGGCTGGAGCAATTTTGGCGAAACATGTTTCATTAGTTGATTTAGACACGTTAAATGTTGAATTATTATTTTAAAAATGGCTTCATCATTGTTCATCGGAAACAAGAAAAGAGCATTGAGAAATGGGCATTATATCGCACCCTTCTGGGTTGAGTGGAGGTCAGTCATTGAAATACATCATGCAAATTGATCAATCACCATAAAAGCTTTATTGTCAGGGTTCTTAAAATAAGAAGATGCCCTCCACAAAATGGCTAAAAATGCAACAAATATATGCAATAATGTATAATATCAAATTAGAAAAAATAAAGAAATTTTTGTGCTATTCATATCTGGATCTTCTCATAAAAAAATTGATTCTCGAAAATTATTTCCGCAAAAAAATAACATTAATAAACATTTTGTTATTAATAAATAATGATTCAGATTCCGGTCTTACAAAAGATTTTGACCTGAAAAACCCCCGGCAAGACCGGGAACTCTGCTAGTATATAATAAATTACCAATATATAAATCCATTAGAAGATGTGAAACGTTTGCGATAAGATGAATACTGCCACTTCTCTCAAAATAATCTAAAGTTTTATTTTGTTCTGCTACCTTGAATGGAATGTGCATCAGTTAATATCAGTTATATTAAAAATGGTGCTGAAAATGATGTTTGAATAGGTCGTATATTTATTATATACAGTAATGCAATGCGAAAAAAGCAATTTTTGATTGTCCATTTAAAGTTGTTACTAAGATTTCAAAAGAACATTGATTCATGCTGTAAAATAATTACTTTAATTTAATTTTTATATGTTATCGTATGAAATAAATATATTTTCATTCGAATCATTATTATTCATTTCATCCATAAGTGAGGTCTTCATTGTTATAAGAAAGAACGTTTTTAGAGGAATGTCAACAGCGAGACGGCATCTAATTTTTAATTTAAATTTAAAACTAGTACGCTGGAACGAAGCTTACGATGTATGCTGATGAAAAAGGAACGGTATGAATTTGTTTTTTTATCATTTTAGAATAAATGTAAGTTTTGTCTTTTAAAAATTGTCTTAAGAATAACCAAATTAAGCAATTCATTACGCAAGAATCCAACACGATTTTCTAGAAAACTGCGAGTCATAAAGGAATGGTCCTTTGGACACTTTCTCTCCATTCTCTCGAAGTTGAGAATCAATCTAAGCTGAATTTATGCATGATTATGTTATACGCTATATAATAAAAATAAAGTGATGAGAATGATTGAATTCAATTTTAAATTTCTACATGGTTATTTGGAAACTTTCGCCCTTGCAAAAGCAATTTTTTTATGAAATACTAAATATGATGATACAATGTGTTCGTTGCATTTTTTAACAGCAAGAATTAAAAGTGACTAGAAATGTCTAACTGACCTACGTGGATTTTATATTCTCCATTAATGAAAAATATCAACCATTTTTTAGCAGGTTTTGTATTCAAACTTAATAACTTTATTCATATCTGACGAATAAGCATATGCTAAGTAGAAAAAAATGATAAAAAAATCATTGCGCTCCCATAAATTAACTTAGAAAACACTCATATGATTTAGATGCATACGTAGCACATTAATAAAATTAAACTATGGCTACTTAAAACTGTTTAGCTTCTCTGCATTCAAAATGAAATTTTTCTTAGTCAATTTGATGTTGTATGTTATTTCATTGAAAATGATATTCACTGATTCCATCCCACCTCGTCTGATGACGAAATTTCAAATTCTGGGCTCCACAAATAATATCAAAATGTCAGTCAGCATTCGTCGTTAAAACTGCTTCTAAAACTTTCATCTAATGGAAGAATGAGCTTCACACATTCAACGTCACATTTACGATGCTGAAACATCTTTACAGCAGCCGCCCTCCATTCCAAGGGAAATTCGCCGTTCACAAGGGTTGCCGAAATCTAAAGGAATTTTATGTTTGGAAGTATATGGTATGTATTAAAACAAATTTTAAATTGATATTTTTAAAAAAGTGAATTTTTAAAACTGTTAATTATTTTATACTAAAATTTCTAATTTTATTTAAAATATACAATTTGTGTTTGGCCTGATATTTCAGATTTCCCAGATGTATATTTTTTTTAATTCGAAAAGTAAATCTGCAATCAATTTGTCAGTTGTTGTTACAGAATGGGCAATAATATCATATGTTTTTCCGAAAGTCTGTTGATCTGAAACTTTCACTTCCTGATTGTCGCAACCCATATCAGCTGCTTCTCCGCTCCGA
This sequence comes from Araneus ventricosus, assembly GCA_013235015.1. Classification (NCBI taxonomy): domain Eukaryota; kingdom Metazoa; phylum Arthropoda; class Arachnida; order Araneae; family Araneidae; genus Araneus; species Araneus ventricosus. The sequence goes on along the minus strand of BGPR01007123.1, from coordinate 63,745 downwards.
ATCAGCACCTGAAAGGCACACACACATAAGAAAAAATAAACCTTCTTGAACCTCCTTCGCCCCTAAATCTTGAAATTCACTTTTATTTATATAGGGAAAATATTGATTAATTTTAATCTGAATTCCGATGTTATTTGGATGCATATATTTTTAAATTTTTCTTATCTGTCTATTCTTTTAATTAAAGAACCAAGGCCAGAGAGACGAAAAGAGTGGATTTTATCGCAGTAGAATGGATGTCTAACTTGCCCTTTTCAGAGGGGTTTTCCTGGAGGTCCCTGATATCTAAGCTTTCACAGAGGCAGATTTTTTTTAAATTGGAAAAGTAAATCTGTAATCAATTTGTCAGCGGTTGTTACAGAATGGGAAATAATATCATATGTTTTTCCTAAAGTCTGTTGATCTGAAAATTTCATTTGCAACAAATATAAGCTGCTTCTGCTCTCCCAATTAGTAGCTGAAAGGCGCATACACATAATAAATAATAAACCTTCTTGAATGTCCTGCACACTTAAAGGTGGAAATTCACTTTTCCTTACATAAGGAAAATAATGATTAATTTTTATCCGATTTCCGGTGTTTGGTTGTAGATATTTTCTTTACTTTTCCTTCCCTGTCTATTCTCTTAATAAAAGGTCCAAGGACAGAGAGACGAAAGTAATGGAGTTCATCGCAGTAGAACGGACGTCCAACCTGCCCTCTCAGAGGAATTTGCCTGGCAGTCCCTGGGGTTATTTTAACATTACGTCTATATTTTTGACTATTATTATAAAAATTTCATTCCAAACATAATTGGCCGCTGAGATTAGTGACCATTAAACAGTGGTGGCCGCTTAGAGAACTCTTACTGTAATAGCAACCACTCTATTCTACATAGATATTAATTTTCCCTGAATTAGCCTGCTATTTAAATGTACCTTTCAGCAACATCAGAGCCATGAAACCTAATCTGAAGGCACTAAGCTGACGCAACTCCACAACCAAAAATTTATGGTGCCGTTCTATCTCTACCTTCTCTTAGCTAGTAGCATATTAAACTTCAAGCAGCTCCATCAGTATGCACGCAACCATACCGCTCTATGCTTGGTCTACGGTCTTTAATCAAGCACATAGCAGATCAGTCTTTTAATGATTTCCCAGTGACGCTTCAGCAGCCATTCGAAATGAGTGTAGGGTAGTGATATATGGAAGTACCGTATCATCTGTCAGGGAGGTGATTCGGTTGCGGATATTTTATGGTATTGATGGACAATGAATCAATACGCGCAGTGGATGCAGCAGCAAATGTTAATGGATTTTCATTATATCTTGCGATTAGAACTTCCGGATTTTCTCTGGAGGAAAGGCGTTTGGATAAACCAATTGAACTGTTTCGCCTAAGTAACATATACACGGATTTTTGGAATAGATATTTTCCGGGAGGAAAATCAATGCGTTGAGTTTAGCTTTTGGCATTATTTTAGGCAGGAAACCTCGCTAGCTGCGGTAACATGTAAGCAGATTTTATGTTTCTGTGGCGAGGAGCTAAGAGAAAATAGTGGTATTGATGAATCATTGATGTTTCAATCTTGGTATTGATGGACCATGAATCAATGAGCGCAGTGGATGCAGCAACAAATGTTAATGGATTGTCGCGGTATCTTGCGATTAGATCCACTAGATTTTCTCTGGAGGAAAGGTGTTTGGATAAACCGCTTGAATTGTTTTCGGCTAAATAACATATAATCGGATTTTTGGAATAGTATTGTTCAGGGAGGAAAACCAATTCGTTAAGTATGTTATGGGCTTTATGTATCATTTTAGGCAGAAGCCCCGCTATCTAACATGTAAGTAGATTTTATGTTTCTATGGATAGGAGCTAAAAGAAAATAGTGTTAAATGTAATAACAACGTAATATTTTAGAGCAAAATATTGTGCAGTTGAATTTCGCCTTGATATAAATTTATTGTCAGAATTAATGTCGAAATTTATTTTAAATTACATTTGCGTGAAACATCAAAGGTATGAATTTTTCCAATAAACTTAAATAATCTACTTCAAAAGTACCGAAATTTATGTTTCGTTTTTCCATCATGTATGGAATGTTTATCAGATAACTTGGCACATTTTCTAGCCAAAACTGTCGGTTACCATATGACTTACAGTAAATATAACTTCTTATTCAAGCATTTATCAAAACCATCTGGCTACCATTCCTAGATCCAGATTCAAACTAGTTCTGTATATAAGTTCCACAAAAAATAATTTTGCAATTGAGAGGGGTGAATTGTATCCTATTTGAAATAATTTTATTTGATCACTGAACACATTAAATATATGACTATATACTTAACAATTCATATTAAAAGATGTAGAAGGTCCGGATATTTCTGATTTCCGAAAGAAAAGAAAGTCTGAATCTCATCTACATCTGGATGATGAAAACCTTCTTTTCAGTAAGAATTTTATTGCCTGCATTTTTTAAACGTTTTACTTAAAACTGAAGAAAAAATATATTATTTTTATAAATTGACTGAAAAAGATATAATAAATCGCCAGCGATAGCTAATCGATGACACATTCTTGAGCTAAGTTATTTTTGAAGCATATTTTAAGTTTTAGCATTCAAAATTTGCCTTTTCAAAGCATATTTAAATAATAAAGATAGGAAGAAATCTTTAAGCACAGATAAACAGTCTCCAATAAAAGTTATTTAAATCTCAGGTTAACCAGGAAGTTTCGATGGATATTTATAACCGTTATTAAAACGATACAAAATATTTTCGACTCCTAACTACCAAGAAATTCATTAAAATTCTCAATATAGTTTCATAGAAAATTAAATTTCCAGAAAAGTATGCTTAAACTCTCTTACAAATTACGCCATACCAAATTATAAGAGAGACCATTTATTATTTTTAACACAAATAAACCCAGTCTTTGGGTGACGTAAGTTGTGCATTCTTAAACTATCTCTCTTTCTAGAATCTATCACTTAAGTTTACGTTACACATCTCTCCGAATTTCAGTTGGGCCTTCTCCTATCGCCGGTAATTCCTAAAGTGCTTTCTTGTGTTATTTACTCCCTGCTACTTTCTTTGAGGATTTCCAGCTTTCATTAAAAGAGACACGGACTAGCTTCATAAAAGTAATCAAAAACATGCCGAAAGCAAACACAGCAACTTACATGCTTCTTACTTTTTATTTTTTGCTTATGGAGTTACTTGTTTTCAACCTCCATGAAAATTGTCTTTAGTGGCAAAATGCGATACAACGGCAAAAACTAAAGAGCTGATTTTGGATAATAGATGCTTATTAAAACTTAATGCTATTTGAGTACCCAGTGTAACTGACTAGATTGCGTTGTGTTTTGAGAAGAAACTTGGGGTGGGAGTACGAAAAAGTTTTGTCTTACGCGAAGATATTTTATTTGAAACTTAGAATTCTGAAAGAGAAAGTTGCAAGTTAATATCGAAGCTTTTTAAGATATAGAATTCTTGATTAAAATCTTATTCTTGTATTTTTTAGACAAATAATTCTGCACAATTATGCACTTGGGGTACAATCACAATTGCCTGGATTTCGTTTTTATTTTTTTGTGAATAATACCTTATCCCTTCCTACCTATAGTGCTTTTTATAATTATTAGAACGGACTGTTAAAATTTCATCTTTTGCTTATAAAGTTTTAAAAACTTGATAATTTGCAATTTTGTTTTGATTTCCTAGTAATTTATTTCATCCTTCATAAATGCATATAGGTTTTAATTATTTGTTAAAATTACTCTATTTTTTATAAAAGGTTATTGTCTTTAACAGTATATTTTACCTGTTCATAATTATTCTAACGGCTGATGTCGATGGCTATACTCCAATAAGTACGAATTATAATTTGTTTTAATTTTGTTAAGTTTTAATAGATTAATTTACTTGACAATTATTTTTTGTCCCTGAAGCAGTCAGGCCAACAGTAATGTCCAAGATTTTTTACTTCTGTTGAACGTCTCCACAGCATCATTGAATATCGAAAGGATGTGATATTATATCAAAACCTAACAAAAAAGTATAAATCGAGAAAAAAGTAAAGTCGAGTTTATACTATTTATACAAGAAGTATGATCACATAGAAACTTCACTTTTAAAACCATGAGAGGGTGGGGCAGAAAACTGAAAACAATTACAAGAGGAGACTGTGTAATTGTAATATTGGCAAAGAAAAAGAACGATATATCGCCAATTGAGATGGTGGAGGACTTACAAATTAAAGTTTAACTCTAAAAGTTCGCCATACAATCGAGAACTCAGGTTTCTCAGCTGTATATAAAGAAAAAGGCCATACATCATTGTAAACAAAACAATGCAGTGCCCTTTCACAAAGGAAAGGAAGGATTCGAAGGATTTACATTTCTGGAACAGTGTTTTATTGTCAGACGAGAGTAAATATGAACTTTTTGGATCAAACAAGCGTAAAAGATCTTTACGACGATCAGGTGATGCGCTTTTACAGATGTATAGACTGTTTCCTACAGACTGTAAAACATGGAGACTGAGATGTGATGGTATGTTGGTCTTTTATCTCTAAACATGTTATTCAATTTGTGATGATCGACGGTAGAATGACTAGAAGTAAATACGTCTATGTCCTGTCCCAAAATCTGAAGAAATGCATCACAAATATGCGGTTCAATGGACGGTATGTCTTTCAACGAGATAATGACCCATTGGCAAAGATAATTTCTCAAGAAAAAAAATTAAGATATTGGTTTCGCCACCACAAAGCTCAGACCTTAATTACATCTGAAATTTAGGGTCAGTTTTACTTAAAACTAGAAGAAATAATTACTTTTATAATTGACTGAAAAGATATAATAATGCCGATACGAAATTGATAGCACATTTATGGTAAAAGTCTGATTCGCTTTTGAAGCATATTTTAAAGTTTTGATTCAAAACTTTGATTTTCAAAGCAATGCTTGAATCATAAAGAGTGAAGACTTTAAGACAGTGATAAACAGTCTCCAAAAAAGTGATGGTAATTTTAAAAATTCAATTTTACTAAGCATGATCTCAAGTTTAATCCGGAGATGGTAGCATTAAGAGTATGTCGTCTTGATATCCTGTCCAAAAAAATCTGTAAAAAATGCATCACAAATCTAGAGGGTGGATCGACGGTTATATAACATTGGTGACCATTCATGGACACTTCCATTTGACGAACAGAATGAGCCATTGACCAAAGAACACCAAATTGCGATATCAAGCACAAAAATCATCTGCACAGGTACACTACTTTGACTAACGAGATATCGACCCATTGAGTCATTATTAAAAACATAAAAACAGTATCAAAGATTATCTGAAAATGAAAAGCATACGTGATTGGCCTCCTGAAAGGCAAACCTAATCCATCTAAAGTTTAGGTCAGATTTAGTTTATAAAAATTTGCTTTTAGTGAGAGAAAATAAAATAAAATTTTTGAGGTGATCAAAGATGAAACCAAGCATCAAGAGACAACACAGAACATATTGAGGGAGTGAAAAAAGAATTGTTAAGGCCAAAGGATTGGCTTTACAATCTAAATAACGATATATTTGATTTTAAAATTGTTATGTTAACACTTTGCAAGTGCTGAGCGTTTCAATCAATTTTTGAAACAAACATCTTTAGCCTTTACGAAAATGTTTTGCTCCTAACATACATTCTGCGTGAAGTTTGTACTGAAATTTGTATGAAACATTAGAAGTTACTAAAAGTTCTGTAGATGGGTATTAAACTTTCTAATCCGAGAATACTAAATAATTCCTAATTGACTTCAACATTCATAGCCTATCTAAAATGATCATAACACTCGCCACGGGAATTCAGAATTGATTAATTGCATGTCTAAATATTATTCACCAATAAGTCTTTGCGCTTCGTCGAGGGTCGCTGCAATTCCACCAAACAAGAAAATTGAAATATCTATAGAACATTACCACTAAAAGTGCTCGATTTTGTTTTTATGTTACACCGCTTTTTAGAATTTGTAATAAGGGATAGAGTTCTTATGAAATGTTTCTGACAAATGATCTATTGAAAAGTCCTGATAATTTATGGTTGCATTATCAATTTTTATTAAAATAGTGTATAAGTACCTAATACTTTAAATAAAGATCTTATACAAAGCAAAATTGCATCGTTTGTTGGATACATAGATAGTCGTCTGAACCGTAGCTATTTCAAGAAAGAAAACGCAGTCGACCGCCTTTTTTTACAACAATAAGCAGAATTCTATCGAAATTAGCGATTATGAAGGCTGCTATTAGCCAAGAGCAGAGTCACGCGATCAGCCCGCCCCTGCATCCAATGGATCCTGAACTGATTTACACTGTGGCGCAGCAGAACAACACCCGTCTGCGCAGACGCCCTGGCGGGGAACTGCAGCAAATGGAGCCCATTAGACGAATACCGTCTCTCAAGAAAAGTGATGGAAACTTAAAAAAAAATCATCCAAGTATTTCACAGCTCATATACGAATATTGAATGTCCTCAAATAAACTGGGAAAGTACTAAAAAACATTCTGCCCGTAAAATTTATGTTTTAATGCTCTTCAAAGTCTAGCTTGGTCTTTATTTATACACAGTGTTATGAATTCAAAAAATGCCTTTCAAAATCCAAAATCATGTAGGGGAGAGTTGAACAAAACGGGGACGCTAACATATTTTGGCCCGCCAAAAAATATTTTAAAGAAAAAATGTCAAACTATTTTCTTTTTAGAATAGGTCCTAGTCTATCAGAGCACAAGGTTGTTAGTTTAAGAAAATAATTAGGATGAGATAGAAAATATTTTTCTGGAAAATGAGCAAAGTCCCCGTTTTGGACAACCGGTTGGGTAAAATGGGGTATTCATATAAAACAATGAACATTCAAGGTTTAATTCGAAAATATATCAAGAACACTTAATTGGTGAAAGAAAGGGAAGTTAAGATGACAAAAAAAAAATAAAAGACAAGTGTTCACTATTGAATTAAGCAGGCATTAGCTTCCTACAGCAGAGTAATTAATTACAAAAGTCACATATGAAATTTACTTCGCCTTCTTCTGCATTTGAACAGGCTTCATTATAAATTGTTAATTAATATATACTGAAATTTCTAATTTAAATCAAAACAAACAATTTGTTTTTGGTCTGATATATTAGCTTCCTAAGAGGTAGATTTTTTTAATTGGAAAAGTAAATCTGTAATCAATCTGTCATTTGTTGTTACAGAATAAGCACTAATATCATCAGTTTTTTCTAAAGTCTGTTGAACTGAAACTTTCACTTGCTGATGGTCGCAAACCATATACCCTGCTTCTCCACACCGAAGCAGCGCCTGAAAGGCACACACATAAGAAAAACTGAACCTTCTTGAATGCCCTGAACCCATAAAGGTTGAAATTCACTTTTCTTTACATAGGTTTCAGGTGTTTGGCTGTAGATATTTTTTTTATTTTTTCTTACCTCTCTATTCTCATAATAAAATGTCCAACGCCAGGGAGACGAAAGGAATGGATTTCATCGCAGTAGAACGGACGTTCAACCTGCCCGTTCAGAGAGGTTTGCATGGCTGTCGCTAGGGGTTATTTTAACATTACGTCTATATTTTTGTCTATTATTATAAAAATTTCGTCCCAAACAAAAGCGGCCGCTGAGAGCAGTGAACATTAAAAAGGAGTGGCCGCTTAGTGAAGTCTTACTATAATAGAAACCGTTCCATTCTATATAGGTATTGACCCCGCTGAATTAGCCTGTTATTTAAATGCGCCTCTTAGTGGCATCAGAGCCCAGAAATCTAATATGAAAGCATTAAGGTAACGCAACTACACAACCAAAAATTTATGGTGACATTCTAACTCTACCTTCTCTTAGCTAGTAGCGTATTAGACTTAAAGCAGCACCATCAGTATGCACGCAAGCTTACGGCTCTAAGCTTGGTCTACGATCTTTAATCAAGCGCATATTAGATCTGTCTTCTAATGATTTTCCAGTGACGCTTCAGTAGCCATTCGAAATGAGTGCAGTGTAGTGATACATGGAAGTATCGAATCGCTATATTAGGAAGGGGGTTCATTTGTGGACGTTTTGTGGTATTGATGGACCATGAATCAATGCGCGCAGTGGATTCGGTAGCAAATGTTAATGGATAGTCGCAGTATCTTGCGATTAGACCCGTTGGATTTTCTCGAGATGAAAGGTGTTTGAATAAACCGCTTAAACTGTTTTCGGATAAGTAACATATAATCGGATTTTTGGAATAGTTTTGTTCAGGGAGGAAAAGCAATGCGTTAAGTATGTTATGGGTTGGGGTATCATATTAGGCAGAATACCTCGCTTGCTACTGAAACATGTAAGTAGATTTTATGTTTCTATGGCGAGGAGCTAAAAGAAAATAGTGGTAAATGTAATAACAACGTAATATTTTAGAGCAAAAGATAGTGCAGTTGAATTTCGCCTTGATATAAATTTATCGTCAGAATTAATGTTAAAATTTATTTTAAATTACATTTGTGTAAAGGTATGAATTTTGTCAATAAACTTAAATATTCTACTTCAAAAGTACCGAAATTTATGTTTCCTTTCTTCATCATGTATGGAATGTTCATCAGGTAAATTTGCACATTTTCTAGCGAAAACTGTCGGTTACCATGTGACTTATAGTAAATATAACTTTTTATTCAAGCATTTATCAAAACCATCTGGCCACAATTCCTAGATCCAGATTCAAGCTAGTTCTGTTACCTAAATTCCAAGAATTTATTTGCAATTGAGAGTGGTCAATTGTATCCTATTTGAAATATTTTTTATTTGATCACTGAACACATTAAATATTTGACTAGATTCTTAAATATTCATATAAAAAGATGTAGAAGTTCCGGATATTTCTGATTTAAAGAAAGAAAAGAAAGACTTAATCTCATCTATGTTTGGATGAAGAAAGCCTTCTTTTTAGTAAGAATTATTATTGTCTGCATTTTTTAAACGTTTTACTTAAAACTGAAGGAAAAAATACACTATTTTTATAAATTGAGTGAAAAAGATATAATAGGTCGCAAGTGATAGTCATTATATGCAAAAAGTCCTGAGTTGCGTTTTTTGGAGGATATTTTAAGTTTTGGCATTCAAACTTTGCCTTTTCAAAGCATGCTTAAATCATAAAGAGGGGGAAAATCTTTAAGCACAGATTAACAGTCTCCAAGAAAAGTAACGGAAATTTTAAAAAATCAATTTACTAAGCATAATATCTCAGTTTAATCCGGAGATGTTATGGTATGGGTATGTTTTTAATTTAAAGGTGCTAGAGAAATTGTGATGATCGATGGTAAAATGATTAAAAGTATGTAATGTATTAAATCCAAAAAGCGTAAATGAGTTTGGAGACGATCAGGTGAGGCGCTTAAACAGATGAATATGCTACAGACAGTAAAACTAAGAAGCGGAGATGTGATGGTATGGGTTTTTTTCCTTTAAAGGTGTTAGTGAAATTATGATGATCGACGGTAAAATGATTAAAAGTATGTACTTCGATATCCTGTCCAAAATCTGTAAAAATGCATCACAAATTTGAGGGTGGGTCGACGGTATATAATAACTGGTAATTTGACCTGTCCTTACGGACATACCAATTTTGAGCCACTGACAATTCCAAAGAACACCAAATTCGATATACAAGCACAAAAATCTACTGCACAGGTACACTACTTTATTCAACGAGATAATGACCCATTGGTCATTATTAAACATAAAACAGTATCAAAGATTATCGGAAAAGAAAATTAAGATATCGTATTGGCCTCCAGAAAGCGCAAACCTTAATTCCATCTAAAGTTTAGGGTCAGTTTAGTATAAAAAATTTGCTTTTAGTGAGGTAAAAAATAAAAATAAAATTTTTGAGGTGATCAAAGATGAAGCATCAATCAGGAGACAACACAGAAACATGTTGAGGGGATGAAAAAAAGTAATTGTTAAGGCCAAAGGATGGCCTGTTTAACATTAAATAACGATATTTGATTTTAAAAATTGTTATGTTAACACTTTTTGTGGTAAGTGTTTGAACGTTTCAATAATTTTGAACAAAACATCATTTAGCCTTTTACGAAAATGTTTCTATTCTAACATATTCTGCGATAAAGTTTGCGTTACTTGAATAATTTTGAGCAACATTGTAGTTACTAAAAGTTCGTGGATAGGTATTAAAACTTTCTAATCTCGAGGAATACTAAATAATCTAATTGATCTTCAATCATTCAGTAGCCTATCTAAATGATATAACACTCTCGCCACGGGAATTCAGACTTGATTAGATCATACATTGTCTTTAAATCACGATCTTATTCACCAATAAGTTCCTTTGCTGCCCGTCGAGTGGCGCTGCAATCGCCCACCAAAGAAATAGAAGCATTCACTAAAGTGCTCGATTTTGTTTTGTCACACCGCTTTTTAGAATTTTAAGCAGCATTTCATGAAATAGGTCTATAATGTTTTCTCATCTATAGAGAATATGAAATTTGATTTTATATATGCATTTTTTTACCTTAAAAATAGTGGTAATGTTCCTAATACGTTTAAATAAAGATTATACAAACTATAAATTGGTTACGTTTGATGGATACATAGATAGTCGTTGAAACCGTAGCTATTTCAAGAAAGAAAAAGCAGTCGCACCGCTTTTACAACAATAAGCAGAATTTTATAAAGGAAATTGCGATTACGAAGGCTGTAGTTAGCCAAGAGCAGGCTCACGCGACCAGCCGATGGCGACCAGTGGCGCAGCGGAACATCCGGCTGCGCAGACGCCCGACGGGCATTGCAGCAAATTGAGCCCATTAGCCGAAGGCAATCGGCGGCGCCACCGATAATCCAATGTCTCCAAGAAAAGTCACGGAAATTTAAAAAATTCAATTTACTAAGCATAACAGCTCAGTTTTAACCCGGAAGTTTCGTTGAATATTTATAACAATCACTGAAACTGTGCAAAATTTTTTTGACACATTACTGCCAAGAAATCGATTAAACTTCTCAATATAGTTTCATAGAAAATTAAATTTCTAGAAAAGTATGCTTAACCTCTATTACAAATTAAGTCACGCCAAATGTTAAAAGAGACCATTTATTATTTTTAACACAAATAAACTCAGTCTTTGGCTGACATAAGTTGTGCATTCTTAAACTATAGCTCTTTCTGGAATCTATCACTTAAGTTTACGTTACACTTTTCTCCGATTTCACGTTGGGCCTTCTCCTATCGCTATCTATTAAATTAAGCCACAACAAATGTTAAAAGAGTCCGTGTATTATTTTTTACGCAAATAAACTCAGTGTTTGAGAGACATAAGCTATTCATTCTTAAATTATCGCTATTTCTATAATACATCACTTTAGTTTATACTTCACTTTGCTCAGAATTTCATGTGGGGCCTTCTTCTATCGCCGGTAATTGCTAAAGTGCTTTCTTGTGTTACTTTACTCCCTACTACTTTCTTTGAGGCTTTCCAGCTTTCATTAAAAAAGACGCCGACTAGCTTCATAAAAGTAATCAAAAACACGCCTAAAGCAGACACAGAAACTTACATGCTTCTTACTTGATGTTTTTTGTTTATGGAGTTACTTGTTTTCAACCTCAATCAAAATTATGTCTTAAATGGCAAAATGCGATACAACGGCAAAAACTAAAAAAGCTTATTTTGGATAATAGATGCTAATTAAAGCTAATGCTATTTGAGTACCCAGTGTAGCTAAATAGCTTGCGTTGTGCTTTGAGAATAAACTTGGGGTGGGAGTACGAAAAAGTTTTGTTTTACGCGAAGATATTTTATTTCAAACTTAAAATTCTGAAAGAGAAAGTTATAAGTTAATATTGCAGTTTTTTAAGAAATAGAATTCTTGATTAAAAACTTATTCTTGTATGTTTTAGACAAATAATTCTGCACAATTATGCACTTGGGGTACAATCACAATTGTCTGGATTTCGTTTTTATTGTTTTACACTATTGTTTTGTGAATACAACCTTATCAATTCCTGCCTGTAGTGCTTTTTATAATAATTAGAACGGACTGTTAAAATTTCATCTTTTGCTTATAAATGTTTAAAAACTTGATAATTTGCTATTTTGTTTTGATTACCTAGTACTTTATTTCATCCTTCATAAATGCAAATAGGTTTTAATTATTTGTTAAAATTACTCTATTTTTTATTAAAGGCTATTTTCTTTAACAGTATATTTTACCTGTTCATAATTATTCTAACGGCTGATGTCGATGGCTATCTTCAAATAAGTACGAATTATAATTTCTTTTAATTTTGCTAAATTTTAATAGATTAATTTACTTGTCAATTATTTTTTGTCTGTGAAGCAGTCAGGCCAACAGTAATGTCCAAGAGTTTTTACTTCTGCTGAACGTCTCCACAGCATCACTGAATATCGAAAGGATGTGATATTATATCAAAACCTAACAAGAAAGTATAAATTGTTAAAGTCGAGTATGTACTATTTATACAAGAAGTATGATCACATAGAAACTTCACTTTTGAAACCATGAGAGAGTGGGGCAGAAAACTGAAAACAGTTAAAAGAAGAGACTGTATGATTGTAATTTTGGCACAGAAAAAGAACGATATATCGTCAATTTAAATAGTGGAGGACTTGCAAATTAAAGTTTAAGCTCTTAAAGTTCGCCATAGAATCGAGAACTCAGGGTTTCTCAGCTGTACATAAAGAAAAAGACCATGCATAATTGTAAACAAAACAATGCAATGCCCTTTGACAAAGAGCATTTTTCGAAGGATTTACATTTCTGGGACAGTGTTTTATTGTCAGACGAGAGTGAATATGAGCTTTTTGGATCAAACAAGCGTAAAAGAGCTTCACGACGATCAGGTGATGCGCTTAAACAGATGTACAGACTGTAAAACATGGAGACGGAGATGTGATGGTATGTTGATGTTTTATCTCTAAAGGTGTTATTCAAATTGTGATGATCGACGATAGAATGACTAGAAGTAAATACGTCTATATCCTGTCCCAAAATCTGAAGAAATGCATCACAAATATGCTGGTCGATCGACGGTATATCTGTCAACGAGATAATGACCCATTGACAAAGATAATTTCTCAAAAAAAACCTTAAGGTATTAGATGACCACCACAAATCCCACACCTTAGTTACATCTAAAATTTATCGTCAGTTTAGTATCAGAAATTTCTATTTGGAGAGAGAAAAAAATAAAAATAAATTTTCTGAGACGATCAAAGACGAATGACGAAGCATCAAACAGGAGACAACTCATAAACTAGTTGATAGCATGAATCAAAACAATTATTGAGGACAAAGGATGTCCAGCTAAAAATGAAGCACCGTTATTTGATTTGAGAAAATCGTTATGTTAACTTTTTGAACGTTCGAATAATTTTGAGCCACACATAATTTAGCGTAATACGAAAATGATCCTATTCTGACATATTCTACGATAAAGTCTGTTACTTGGACACCAAAATTAATTTAGTTTATTATTATTTAATTTATTAAATTAATTAATCTAATTTAATCTCTATTAATATTTAAATTATAATTTTGTTAATTTATATCAGATACTACTGTTACTTGAACACCCATGCAGTTAATAAAAGATTCAAGATATGTATTAAAACTTTCTAATTTCGAGGAATGCTGAATAATCTAATTGATCTTCAAACTTTCAGTAGCCTTTGCTGAATAACATAACACCTTGTTTCGGGGAAATTTGTGGAATTCACAGACTTCATTAGATCATGTATTGTTTTTAAATCACGGGCTTATTTAGCATTAAGATCCTTTGCTGGCCATTGAGTAGCGCTGCATTCGCTTATCAGATAAGCGTTGATATCGTAGCTTCGTTCATGGAGATAAAAGCAGTTACAAAGTGCTTGGTTTTGTTTTAATACACCGCTTTTAGTATTAAGAGCAGCGTTTTTTGGAGTAAATTAAGAGGCATGACAACTATTTGTTTTCAAAAATCTAAATTTATATATAATATTTTTTATCTGAAAATAGTGGTAATTTGCGCATTACATTACAATTAAAATTACATAAACTATAATTTAGTTATATTTCATGAAAAAACAGGTAGTCATTCAAATCGTTGCTTTTTCAATTAGAAAAAAAGCAGTCACCTCGCTTTTATAATCATAAGCGTCGTTTTATAGAATTTGATAAATAAAGAAATCTAATCGCGATCCACAAATCTAAATTTCTCTGTCCTTTTCTTATATTCAAATAGTAGTAATTTACTCAATACATTTTAATAAAGATAATTCAAGCTATGGATTTATTACATTTGATGAAAACACTGCTAGCTCAAAATGATTTAGCTAAAGGAATGCCTAACCAGTGAGAAATAATTCAATCTAGATGTTATTCAGACGGGTAAAATAGGCTGCCAATAAACGACAACTGAAAAAAAGATGTAAGAAATATAGGATCGAGTCGATAACTCTAAAAATCTAGGAATGCCTGCTTGTTCTTGTGCTTCCCCACACATATAGTGGCTTTCAAAATTGAGTTTATTCCACTCTCTGTCTTCATTACATGTATAAAAATGTTATAGAGCTTAAAAACAATTAACTAGAAAAAGTAGAAGAAATTTTAAAAATAATAAATTTAACTTAAACTTTAATCAAAAACAACAAAAAAAATCCCTTTTCGGCAAGCTTGAAGGCAAAGGTAGATTCCTTTACGCTAATGTTACAAAAGTAATGAAATATTACATATTGATCAATACAGACATAGCCAATGACTTTGTTGTTTCTACGCATTGCAATATTTACGCTGTGATTCTGTTTTCATGACATTTAATTTTTTACTACATCAAGGTTTTATCATTCCATTTTTCATTCCAAAAGGTTATGCTAGATTTATTGGTCAGTATATTGGTCAATTTTTTATATCCCATCACATAATCATAGGAAACATAAAAAAATAAACATCCCAGCAGAGCAAATATTCCCTAGATAACATTAAGACAGCAGATCTGAAACAGTAACAAAAAATTGACACCTGACATGAATGAATAAAGAATATGGATTTAAAAATTAGTTATTTAATCTAGGTTACCATATAATTGTGCCTACATTACTTTGTTATATGCAAAAATCACATGACATGAAATATTTAAACATTACTAGAATGGGCTCATTTAGAGAACCCCCTGGTTACAGAGATAATAGTCACTAAATTCTTAACACATAACAGAATAAAAATTATTAAACATTGCGAGTTGCAAATTTAATACGTGTGTTTAAAGCATAGGATATCAATGCAGCCATTTTGAACAACAAATTTAAATCTTCATCGACAGTTAAAAGCAAATACTTCGACAGAAAATCCCAAAACAATTTTAAAGTTAATGAGATATTTTTCAATATTTAAAAGGATAAAGGGAACTCTTATATATCTGTCTTTTTGGCTATTTTATATTAAATTTATTAAACAAATCTTGGTGCAGCCATGTTTAGTTAATTATCAAATTAAAGTAACCTGTCAAATTAACTAATTATCAAATTAACTATTAAAATTAACTGTTTGATTAATTAAATTTAACTATTTACTTCAATAAAATTAAATATTTAATTAATTGTGACGATATCTTCACTAAAACCTTTTTTATGGCTCATAGTATATGCCAGCAATCTTAATCTTGTAAATTATCTAATAATTATCTTGATTTAAATAAAAGTTATTGTATCTATGTATGTATGCTCCACATCGCGTCCTAAACCAGTGGACTGATTTCAACTAGACTTTGCACACTTTTTATTTGAGACAAGAGAAAGTTCATCTTCAACATTTCGAAGTCCAAACCTTACTTAAAATTTCAGTTAATTAAAAATTAAGCAAGGTGTTTTTCCGCGATATCTTTTGAAAACATTATCTCACGAAACTATTTTTACACCTTATTAAATTTCAAAAAATTAGCATTTCAGTCACGAAAATTTCATTTCCATACAATTTGTTTCTCTCATTTTAATATTTTTTCAAAAGTAATTTTATACAGAATTCGTAACAATATTCTTTATTGTTGAAGAACAAGAATAATACGAATATATATAAATGCCAGAATACATTCACAGAATTCTTGACGAATGCTAAAAGGAAATTTTAAAAGTAGACGATTAACAATTTATATCAGGACAAACTAATGATTGATTGATTTTCATTCTTTAAATTAATGAATAATTAACTCGTTAATTTAATTGTTTCAAAATATTCATTGAACCCTTTCTCTTACTTTAGTAATTCTTAACAAGATTTGAAGTACCTATATAACAAATAATAATTTATGGAGAAAACGGCTGTTTTTAAAAATCGTTTTTTTTTCAATTGATATTCTCATTTTAATTAAAAACGTTTCAGATCAGAAAAGGAATTTGTGTATTATAATTTTTATACGATAGTAGTTTTTTCATTAAAAAATTTAAGACATGAAAGCATTTCAATCCGGAGCAAACCCGAATATATCAGCTTGTTTACCTTATAATAAGTGGAAGTGATATCTTTTAGTTTACCTATATAAAAGTGAACTGATGAAAGCTTTTCAACAAGGTGTCGCATGCATAGGTTAAAGCGTATTCTAAGTAGGGGGTAAAAATCACTTTTCAGCTCATAACTTCTAAGTAATTCTTGCTGTCAAAAAACTTTCAATATCAAAGTAGTTTGTTATGATAAGGTGATAATTCCCTAATTGAATTGTTTTCTATCTTTAGTCATAACAGAGCTATGGGGAAGTGATAAAATGGGGGAGGGATTGAAAATGGCATTTTAGCTCATAACTTTTAAAAATTTGTAGCTATCAAAAAAGTTTGAATACAAAAGTTGTTTATTATGAAGAGGCAATAATTCGCCTATTTTGATTTTTCATTCTATCTTCAATCGTAAAGGATTTATGGGAAAATGAAATATTCAGTCCTCCACCATTTCCACCCCCTTTTAGCTGGTTAGCCCATCTACAAACTCGGCCGCTATTTTCACCGACCTTAAGACATATCCCTCACCGGTTAAAATCTAATCAAAATTACTCTAGTTATCGTGTTCACAAGATAACATGGGCAAAAGCGTTATGTATATACGTCTCTACTAATAATAAGGAAAAGAACATTTCGCCCTCTATTCTCATACGGATTAGAGCTACAAGAATGAAAGTGGGTGGAAGAGATTGCAAATGACGAGAGCTTTCCAACAAGGGGTAACATGCATAGGTTAAAACGTACTTTAAGTTAGGGGAAGAGGAGGGGAAGGTGGGAAAATCACTTTTCAGCTCATAACTTCTAAGTAATTGCAGTTATCAAAAAAGTTTAAATTGAAACATTGTTCGTTATGATAAGGCAATAATTCGCCTAATTTGAATTTTCTTTCTATTTTCAATTGTAAAGGAATTATGAGAAAATGAAAATTTCCACCCCCCACCATTTCCACCCCCTTTGAGCTGGATAGCCCATCTACGAACTCGACCGAGATTTTCACTATCCTTACAACATATCCCATGCTGGTTAAATTTACATCAAAATTACTCCAGTTATCGTGTTCACAAGATAACATGGGAAAAAGCGTTATACATATATATATATATATACCTATATATATATATATATATATATATATATAAACTTTTTAACGAAGGGTGGTTTTGGGTTCTAGGGGTCATGATCGGTGAAGATCTGCAAAAATTTTGAGAAAGTCGTGTCATGAGAACCATTGCAATAGGTAGAATTTCCTATAAGGAATCTACCTAAAATTAGGCAATTCAATTTATGAAATGTTTAAGTCGCGCGCAATTGCAGCTGCATACAAAAAACAAAGAACAATGGAAATTGATATCATTCAAAGAAAGCTAAATAACTAAGATAAACTCAGAGGGAATCGAATTAAACAACAAGGAATCCATAATAGTACATTTTATCAAGGGCTAAGGACTTTATTCGAAATGGTTTCAAAATATTTGGGAAATTTTTCTGTAAAAAGATTGTATTATGCCAAATATAGTTTCTCTTAGCCCGAAATTTCCCAAGAAAAGACAAATGAGTTCTGTACACCTATAAAGCATTATTTGAAGAAAAAAAACGAAAACCAAGCACAAACATAAAAACGCAAATACGATTGATTTAAAAATATTAGCCATCTAGCTGCTAATAGCAGCCATCATGTAATTGAAAGTCAAGGTGGTGCAACTAAACATTAAACACTGATATTTAATTTTTAAAAATTGATATGTTAACTTTTCTTTGTAAGATTTTCATCGTTCGAATTATTTTGAACGACACATATTTAAGAGTTATGTGAAAATGTTCCAATTCTGAATTATTGTGCGATAAAGTTCGAGTTATTTGAAAGTTTTAATGAATAAAATCGAATTAATGATAAAGTTAATAAACTTGAGATATAAATATATAAATTTATGATCTATAATAATAAGTATAAAATTTTCTTCCCTTTCTAAAAGTTTAGAACATTACTGTATTAGCTCAAAGTATTATTTATACTGCAATAGTTTTAAAAAAGGCGGCATTATAATATTTTTAACAAAGCTCAGGAAAAGCAGTTATATTGCAACATGCTTACTTTGGAGATGGCTTCAAACTGAATATCAGCATCCAACATGAGAAATTCCATCTAACTTGGAAAAAAATGCAACATATTTAAATTTTTTTTTTAAATTATGAGGATTTGAGTTGGATAGAAACTTCTGTATACACTATTGAAGTGAATGGATGTTTCGATACATATTACTAAATTTAAAATAAATGATTGGATATTTATTCTGTAAATTTTTAATTAATTTTAATTCCCGAAGAAAAAACAATTTTTAAATATCTGGATCCTAAATACTTCCTTTTGTTCAGATTCTATTTTTTAATAGAAGAAAGGACATGTTTGGCTGGGATATCAGTGATTGGCATCATCATATATTTAAATATATATGAAACAGCTCATAAATAAGAATAAATTATACATAGAAGTCTATTAAAATTAACGTTAAATTGAAAATTATGAGAACTTGACAAAAATATTGTTTTTGAAAAGGAAGGACATTCAAAAAGCTGTAATACAAGTTTCATAAAATATAATCTTTTTCATAAAATATTGTAAGCTATTTTAAAAAATTCGTTTATGAACAACTAAGAAGTAGATTAGGATTAAGCAGTAGAAGATAAATTTGCTAGTTTATATTTTTACAAATGAAAATATGTCTCATTCTTACAATCAGTTTTTAATATTAATTTTTCTGCTTACATGCATAGATTTTTCCTCGATTCGGCGAAATTTACTTAAGATAATATCTCCTTATTCTGG
Organism: Araneus ventricosus; assembly: GCA_013235015.1. Lineage (NCBI taxonomy): Eukaryota > Metazoa > Arthropoda > Arachnida > Araneae > Araneidae > Araneus > Araneus ventricosus. The sequence goes on along the minus strand of BGPR01007123.1, from coordinate 44,423 downwards.
ATTTGATACAAGGTATGATTATTGACCGAGAGAATCGAAGTCATATTTCAACTCGAAGCTTTAATGCTAATCTTAAAACTTTTACAGGACTTGTTATTCAACGATTTTGTGCCAAATATTTCGAATTTACAGAATTATCTTCAGAACATCGAATCTCTGACGTCATCAATACAGTATAGCTGCAAAAGTTTTATCTATTACATTCAACAATATAATTGATGAGTTTTTCTGTTGTTATTTTAGTAGAAGCGAAAGTTTCTTTATTGTTTTGTAGGAAAATGAGTGAAAAAAGCTTTTAATTGCTGAGAAATGCAATTTCACGGAAATCGAAAAACATTCATTAAAAATCCATTAAATAAACCTTATCTCTCATTTAATGTTCAATGTTTTTAAATTCACGATTTGCAATTTTATGCAAGCCGCATTTGTTTTCTACGCAACTTGCTTCATCTGTTCAGAAAAGCTTCTGAGAAATCGTAGTATTTTTCTTACTTTTTATTCTTTTCTGTCAGACGTATTTAATGCAAGAATTGGATTGAAAATCACATTTAGAATCACATTTAGTATTAATTTGTGCTTGCTTAACAGTTTTAATTTATAAAGTAGTAGATGAAGGTCATTAACAATTTTATAGAAATCAAGTTCTAATCAATTAAAAAGCCATTTAACACATTTAAATTGCCTGAGTAGCAATAAAGGTGAAAAAAAATCTCTCCGAAGATTCCTTTTATTTAAATATTGCTTTGTAGGCGAATAAAAGTGTTTAGATTTGATATATTTTTTTGATAAATAAAAACTGTTTTTTAATATAAACCAAAGAATATTTTTTTTAAACGTTGAACGACTTAGAAACTCCAGTAAGCGTTTTAGAAAATTTTATAAGAACTGCATAATCTCATTAAAAGCCCAAAACTAAACGGTAAAAAAATATAAGAAGGTAATTTTTGTAATGTTTAAAATTCAAAAAATGTTGCTAATTTTTTAAAATTTCTATAGTATTTATTCACCATTAAGGAAAGCTTTTATAAGAATATAAATTTGCATGAATGTATTCAAATGCCCAGTTTAAAATACATAAAACAAGTTAAAAAATCAATTATTTTCTAGAAAATCAAAGGAAAAATTTAAGCAAATCTTTGAGTATCTATATTAAACATAAATTTCAGACAAATTTTATGTTAAAAAAGTAGATTCACTATTTCAAAAATTTGTTTATCTGAACAGTCAGAGAAAATTCAAAAATATATTTTCTGAATAATAGTTAAAATAGTTTTCTGAATAATTCAATTCTGAATATTTTTCTTTCTACATAGTTTTACAAAATCCAGTTTCTAAGGATCCTACTGAGCAGAAGTCTATGAAAGTAAACAATTCAGAAGTTCAAAGAATTTTTCATTGGAACACGATACTGTAGAATTCTTCAGAATAACATTTAGTAGTTTCATATTTCTAAGAATTTTTAAGGAAATTTTTTTAAATATTTTGTTCTTGTTTTAATAGAATTTCCCTCTAAAGTATGTTTTAGACTCCATAGTAAGTTGTACAAATGCCTTTTATTCAAAAATCAGTGTATTAAACTAAGAATGAAAGAATACGTATACTAAATAGACTAAATATGTAAGACTGAGTGCAGAATTAAAGAGTTATTAATTTATATGTTAAAGGAACATGATATTTGACTAAAATCAATACTTACGATTCCAAGCTTCATTTATCAAAAGAAGGTAGCATTCTCATTCTGACATATCAAAAGTTTGATGGAGATATAAAAAAATGAAAGTGCATTGGATGCGCATAAACTTTGTATTTTTTTCTGGAGTTCCTGAAGCATAAACTGATCAGAAAGCTCAGAAGAGATCATGAAATATATTTTATTGTTTTACTCTAGCACGGATAAATTAGGATTGATATAGGGAGAGAATTATTCTTTCTCTATTTATTGTTTCATAGATAAAGTGAACCGAATCTACACTTTTATCTTTCTTAACCCTGTATGATGCCCTTTAAAAAATGATTCTGGGTTGCCACAGTTTGATAAGTAAATATTTCATATAATCAGTTTGAGTGTCGGTCGAATAGGCATTGAGTGGGTATAAACTTTGCAGTTTCTTCTGGAGTTCCTGAAGCATAAACTGATCAGAAAGCCCCGAAGAGATCATGAAATATATTTTATTGTTTTACTCTAGCACTGATAAATTAAGTTTGTTATATGGAGAGAATAATTTTATCCCTATTTATTGCTTCGCTTCATTGCTAAAGTGAACCCAGTCCATCCTTTTAACTTCTTGAACTCAGTTTGATCCCCTTCTAAACAAATTACCCTGGGTATTATCAATCTTTTTCAAGTAAATTTTTCGTATAATAAGCAGGGAGGTTCTCCTGTCGACTTGCTTATATGGTTAACCCATCAATACCCAAGCCGCATTTTTGTCAATAATATTTTGTGTACTAATATTACATGTCCATAGATCAACTTTGAAAGTACTAAAAAAATTCTGCCTGAGAAATTTATGTTTTATTGCTCTTCAAAGCCTATCATCGTCTTTATTTTGACACAGTATTATTAATGCAAAAATACCTATCAAAATCCAAAATCATGTAATATTCCAAAATAAAACATATTTCTACAAATGCATTTACTGATTGTAATTATTAATTAATTAGTAAATAGTTGATCAAATATACGCTTTTCATTATGGTGTTGAAAGAAACCACTTTCCGATTCTATTAATGCAAAAAATACCTATCAAAATCCAAAAATCAAGTGATTTTGCAAAAAGAAAACATATTCTTTCAATTGCATTTACTGATTGTAATTGTTAATTAATATTTAATAGTTGAACAAATTTACACTTTTCTTTACTATGTTGAAAGAAACCACTTTACGAGTCTTACTTGAAAATAAAAAGGCTACATCATCAACCGAACGCTTGATACATGCTACCATCGAGTGACTATAGAAGGAACGAATACATAAAAATTCTTTTTTGTAAAATTTATGTTGAAAAATTAAATCATGTGAGTTTATGAAGCATTTTTAAAACACCCCTAATACGGAACGCTAGGAAATAATGGGTTAAACCGGGCGGCACAGTTTGCGAATTAATTTCACTCATAATAATAAGAATTGTATAAGTATTTTAGAAATCTTTTCTTTGACCATTTGGGTTAAAAATTTGTCATATATCTGTCATTTTATTGCTAAGACGACAAATTTTTAAATTTCATTTATACAGAACTTTGTGTTTTTGAGTTTGTGTTATTGAGTTATCACGTTCACATACATACGAATAAAAAGTCCGATAGACAGTCAATTGAATTATAAATTCAGTTCACAATTTGGCACATTTCTAAGATTTTGGTGATGAAACCTATGCCAAATTTTATACATCTAATTATGCCAAATTTTTTCGATCTGAGTGATCATACTCTCGGCACACAGAGAGACAGATAGAAAGATATGGAAATTGGAAACAGTTGTAAATTGAAAAGGCCAATCCACGATACTATAATTGTGTCTGGTTCACACGCTCATGGAATTACTTTGTTGTTGTGTGATCGGATTTGTTGTTGTGCGATCGGATTTGTTGTTGTGTGATCGGATTTGTGTGGTGTGGAGTGGCTGAGGATGACCTGCCTTATATGTACGTTAATCTTCTTTCCCCCGCCTTGGTTCGAACGTTTCGAGAGAGGGACCGGCCTTCGTCTCCGATAGAAAGAAAGCCTTCCAACGGCAACCATAGAATATGCTGACGTGAACCAACTGAGGCAATTTAATTTTTTCGTGGGTTGCTAGCTGTTTACCCTTTATCGGACTAGGCGTCACAAACTTGGCGGCCGATTACCAGCAGATTCTTATGCTGGTGGAAAACAACTTTGGCAATATTCGTCATTTATTCATGGAAGTTGTCGGTGTGAGGTCGTAATTGAGGCCGTGCTTATTTTAGAATTATTTCTTTACGGTTAATTAATTTAAAGAAAAAGGTTTTCAGAAGTTTAGTTTCAGAATGACACCAGCGGTTCCCAATTTTATATGTATTCAGCCATCCAAAAGATAAGGTACTGGCTGAATACAGTACCACGAGAGAGCATACATCCTTCGAAGAAATATAGGGTAAGTATCTTTTTCCTGTTTTGAAAAAAACAAAATGTACGTTTAATATTTATTTTCCTTGCTCTTTTTCATTTGAAATTGATCGTAAGCACCAAATAATAATTCTTTCTTAAAGCTCGTATCTTAACGAATTGTTTAGTTTTGAGATTGTTACTGTCTGAAAGTTGGTATTTTAGTCATTTGTTTCTTTTTTAATCATTCAGTGGTGTATCAAGTCGAACAGAGGTGTGCAACGGGATTTAAGCACCCCCATATTAATTTTTATAAATAAATTATGCTTGCTTTTTCATGGAAATTTTGAACTTACAATTTATATGAACCCCACAAATTAATTTCTCAGTCTAAATGTACTCCTCAATATTTATTTCTGACTGCGCCACTGACCATACTACATCAATCTTCTCATCAACATTTAATATTTCATTATTTAATATTTCATTTTTATGGTTTGTTATTCTTCAAAAAACAGTAAGAACACAAACAGAGGTGGTGGGGAGGGATATTAGCACTTTAACTTTAGAGATATAAATTTTAAAATAATTGTTTTGTATCTGTATGCATGTATCCTTAAACCATATTTTTATGTTTATCGCTGTGTGTTTAGAACTTATTCTAAAATGAATATTTATAATCTTTTTACTTTTCGTTCATTCTTCATGACATGTTTTGCATTCTTTGCACCTATTTGCCTACTATTTGTAACCTAAAAAGTGCTCGTTTAGAGCATTTTTTCAATTAGAAAATACCAAAGTGCTTATTTTAAGATAATTTTTTTTTGAAAACGAGCTAATAATAATGTTATTTTATAGAAATTACTTATTATTGATCGTCATATATAATATAATTAAAATCTAAGTTAACTACATATCTGCTGTTTTTACCTGCATATTTTTGAACCTGTTTTGTACATTTCAAAGTAGAAAATCCTGGCTCAAATGAAGATGATCAGTTCATATATGTTGCATTTCTGTATTTTTTGCAACACATTTGTAACTGATTTTTTTGAAATGCCTTGACAAGTTGGGATGCCTGTGCATCTTGAATTATAATTTTTCATACTGTGTTTATATTGTTTTATAGTATTGTTTTTTGAATTATTTCTTTAATGTTTGATGATTATTTTTTAAAAGTCTCCTTATTTTTTCAAATTATAATGGATTTGTTCTCCTTGGAAAACTAAAATGTGTTTTTTGTATTTAAAAAAACTAGAGAAATTTGAGATTCCTGACCTAAATTATTGAGTTTATCTGGAAATTTAACAAATAATCTAGTTTTAGTACTTTTCTTTATTTTTAACATAAAATTTCATATGCATTCATAATACTTGATTTCATCATATCAGTTTATAAACTTGCTATTCTAGAAAAGTAATAGAGATTATAAGTTTTTTCTAACACTGAGTATTAGAAAAAAGTAAAATATATATATTTTAATTTTCAGTTTGTAACCATTTCTACCATTTAATACATACCATTGTAGTTTACAGGAGTATATGAAGCATTGAAGTTAAAACTAATTGCAAATATTATTATTTTGATAAGCTGTAATATTTTTGGTTAGTTGAATAATCCATTTTAATGTGTTATAATTTTAAATTAGTTCAATCACCTGTTTTTTGCAGAATTAATATTGTTCTTATTTGTATCTGAAGATGAATGCAATAAATATTCATACAATTGAGTTTTAATGAAAAGTGATTTGAAAAGTATGATTTGTTATGAAATAAAATATGGTGTTTTGTATTGAACTGTGTTTTTTATTGTGTTTATTTGAAACAGTTCACATAGTCGCACATTTTTATCATACGTGTAACAGACACTCTAGGAATTGCATCTTAAATAAAACATCAAAGTAACATGAGAATATTCTCTCCTGAGAAGTTTTTCATAAAATCTGTTTTAAGCTGTTATTGTTTTGAACTTATTTTACCATCTTCGTTTGAGTATTAAATGTTGAAAAATGTAACAAGTAATGAGCAAGGAAATTTGCAAACTTTGCCAATTAATATTCCTTTACAAAGACTTCTCCAGTGTATCTTTTAAGACTCTTGTTATAAGAATTATATGTTATAAGATTCTTAGTTCAAATATGCAGTTAGATATTAATGGTATTTTTTAAAGTATTTTTCTATAACTATGCTTTTTGTTACAAAAATTATGCTTAGTTTCATATATTTGAAGAATTGTTTTATCACCAATATGCATTCTAACTGAAGTTAATGATATGTATAGAGTGTATGATATGAGGTGAATAATTAGCAGCTGCAAGAAATGTGTTTGCATAATGAAGTATTCAGTATGTGTTGTTTACGCAGGCTGAAAAGATTAAAAAAAAGGCAAGTAGTAATATTTTTATAAAATGTCTAATATGTATGGAGTGTATGGTGAGGTAAATTGATAAGCAGCTGCGAGAAAACCGTTTGCATGATAAAGTATTCATTATGAATTATTTATATATGCTGAAGAGATAAAAAGGCAAGAGCTTATATTTTCATAAAATGCTAACATTGGTGTAATAGTTTCTACAATAAGGAAATAAGCATTTATACCATATTTGAGAATATAATATTTGTAGAGAAAAATCGATATTAAAAAGATAAAGCCAAATATTTTTACTAATGATATTTATATCTTTAAAGAAATCTACAATAAAAAATGCATTTATGTAAAAGTATATTCTATTTCAATCACATAATACAAACATTATAAGCCGTTATTTTTATCCATTCAGCAGAAGGTGACAACTTTTAAAAACATCTATTGCTAGTTGTTAAGCTAAAAAAAAGTAAGACAATACTCTATAAATATCAATGTATGTGTTTTCATTCTGATTTTCGCATTAAAGGTATACAGTTCCTTTATTTGAGAGAATAAGAAGACAAAAAGGAATATACATCTGGTTCTTTCTCAAAAGACCTAACGACCTTTGATTATTCTTTTCTGAAAGAGTAGCGAGAGTCGTTCGATTATCACAATAAATATGTTTCACGCAGGAAAGGTTAAACACAGCTAAGCTATCTCCGGTCGTATGGATTCACCTCGCCATGTATTGGCCTAAGTAGCGTGACGTCATTCCTCCCGTTGTGAGGCTTTCTTATCTATCGGAGCTGAAGGACCATCTAAGGTGTTGTCGTCGTCATGATATAAAATGGTCAGTTTCGTCTCTGAATAATCCGTTTGTGGTGTAACTACTGTGTCATCTAGCGACCAACAGTTCTAAAAACCTGAGAGACTGTGTAGTTGACAGATTGGGCGCTGAGTGTTGTGAGATGATGGATGACGTCATACCATAACGCGGTATTTCCATACCCATGTTTAGCTCGGATGTATTACTCATTAAGTGTAATTATTTGTGCTTGTATGTAGTGTCTGTATTGTATCTTTGTCTTCGTGTTATAGTGTCTAGAAAATAAATAGCAAGTAAATAATAATAATAGAAAGTAAATAAAATCTACTTTCATAGTTTTCCTAACGATGTCAGAGTGGTTTCTAAACAACATAAATCTAACTTAATTAAACTAAATCACAATAATTGCTATCATTTGTATAAGTGCAATTTTTGCTCAAAAAGTGTAAATACACTTATTGGTGTCCTAAATGAATAAAATGAATAAACAAAAATAATGATGTTTCACTCTGTACTGCCAACATAAAACAACTCACTACGCTTCACTATCTATCAAGATAAAAAGTGGTTTATTTCCAAAATTTAAAATATTTCTCGATCTGCATACTTTAATTCTTTTATTAAGCTTTCTAATTATAATACATAGTGTTTTTCTATTAATATATCGATAAAGTGACGTCTTAGATAGCATTAAACCCATAAACTCGCTTTCTGTTTTTCAATTAAGTGCTGATGTGGTAAAACATTTCTGCAAATGTTTTTTCAACATAAATCTTCGAAATATTCTCCAAATATGCTTATTTCGAATGTTCTTTAAAGGGAAATTGCTCCCCTTAGCGACAAGAGAGTACATTTTGGATTTCAGTAATTTTATTTTATGAAATGGAAGTTATTAATTTTCTAATTACTTTCATTTATTATTTAGATGTTTCTTGAAGCGAAAGCTTTAAGCGATGGAATTACTCAGTATATATTTGCATTTGCTTGTAAAACTTTAATTCAGATTTTATTTCTACTAATTTCATGTGAAATTTAATACACATATGAATAATTAATTTAAAAAACAGCATAGCAAGAAGATTATTTTGTTTTCATTAATTTCAATAAGAATGAAAAATGAAGAATAGAAATATAAATTTATTATATAACTATATCATATAATTTTTAGTTGTAATGCTCAAATTTGAAAGATAAAATGTATTTAAGGATGCTTTCAATATTATTTCATAAACCAATATTTGGCAAGAAAGAATATTGTTAATATTTTCATGCGCACTTTTTAATTCTCGTATGCGAAGTTTACGAACAGAAATTATCGATGTTAACAGAACATTCGAAAAATACGAGGTTTTGATAAATCACCACATTTTAGACATCCATCATGACAGACAGCCATCTTGACTTGCGACCGTACTTTCTATTATAAAAATGATTTGTTTCTGTAAGCATGGCTAATCCTTTAAATTTGTCTAAATAATTTTAAATCACCTTGTATAAAGGAAAATGTTGTATATACATAAAAGACAGTAAATATCATTACTTTAGAAGGAGTATATGATTAGTAAATTAGCTATTTCTAGCTTGTATATCCATTTATAAAACATTCAAGATATGAATAGCGTAGACAGAAGTCACTAATTCCAAAGAAAAAAACTTTTGACGGACTAGTGCAGTCAATTAGAATTTACAGTTAATATTCCGTAATATAAAACCTGTAATCTAAACATAAATAAACCAACCGTAGGAACAAGAAATCTGTTAAACAGTTTTTGCTATTTATCATAATGACCAAAAATAATGAAACTATAGTTTGGGTGTTAGTGACTTCTGCTTGAACGACGACGATATGAACTGACATTTAACAGGTATTCCTAAGCTTTTAAAATATATTGATACCAACAATTTAACAAAGCATTACTTTTAGAGGCAAAATTGTGTAGGAAAGTATTTCGAGAATTCAATAAATTAAGAGTTAAGATCGAACCTGATTAAATATGCACTTTCCTCTTGAACTCTTTAAGCCGAATGTAAAATATTTTGCATTAACTAATTTTCTGAATCCCTGAACTTTCATCCCATGCCACAGAACAAACTAATGAGCAACATTACGTACTTTATAGCATTAAGGTTCAATAAGCATCTATTATCTCAAAATAAATTGGTGTTGTTTTTGCTCTGTATCGCATTTCGCTATTAAAGGCAAAAATCTGATGTAGCAAAAAATAAGTAGCTTTATAAACAAAAAATAATAAGTAAGAGTCACATAAGTTTTTTCTCTGCTTTCGGCGTGTTTTTCATTACTTTTATGAAGCTAGTCCATGGGTCTTTAAATAAAAGCTGGACAGCGTTAAAGAAAGTAGCATGGATTAATGCAACTCAAGAAAGCTCTTAATTCACCAACTCCCAATAATTTTAGTACAGCAGATCGCTCGAGACACAAGAAATAAAGATAAAAGTTAAAAACATGCGCATGACCAAATATGCATTTTTTAATTAACGATAAGAAAATAAATTCTATTTTAGTTATTTTTAGAAACAAAATACTTTTATAATTTTGTGGTAAAATAAACGATAAGTATAAGGATTTACTTTATTTTATTTATAAAGAAAAAATATATTTATAATTTAGTGGTACATAAGCCAAAGCCGAAACTAATTGTGTATAAACTACACCCACGTCTGGCTATAATTTAGGAAAATGGTTAAGCAATTATAGCAGAAAAGAGGAAGCCATACATTAAATTTGTGGAAAAGTGGGACGAAATCTAAAGTGATAGATTATATTTAGAACGAAGGTGAAAGAAAACGCAATTCATATCATTAAAACACAGTACTTATGTCTATTTAAAAAAATTGAGAATGGAGTATTTCTTTTTAATCTTGTATAGGTCAATTTATAAAAGAAGTTCTAAAATCACTGTTTAAATAGAAATTTCATTTTTCGGTAAAACTGTTATTCATAAATATTGTGGATATCTCTAGTAATAAGGTGACAAACAGCAACATTAATTTACATGTATTGAAATACTTCCCGTGAATTACGTTGTATATATCAATTCACTTAATGACTAAGCAGAAACATTTATGAAGTTTTCAGGACAATTCATCAATATCTTATTTACCGGCTTTTAATTAAAAAATAGAAACTTTGTTGAATGTGGTGTAGTAATTGCTTTGAAAAAAACTGAAGTCATTATTTGTTCTGTCCAGTCGAAACACTCCAAATCGTCTTTTCTAATTGAAGATCACCCACTTCATAGCGATCGGCGCTTATTATAAATAATCTGTTTTGTTTCTGCTCGAACAAAGGTATTAGTTCTATTTTTTTTCTCAAACAGCACTACTTGTTTTGTGAACAGTAGGTCTCACGTCCCCTCCCCATGAAAAAACTAAGATGAGTTCTTCGTCGCAGTCTTTAACCCTTTCCATACGACTTAAACATGATTAAAATTTAACTATGAAAAGTAGTTTAATTTAATGTTGATAAAAATGTCAAAGTGGGATTTATTTACCCAATAGGGTATGAAGTCTAATCTTTGGGGAGTATATGCCAATTAGAGTCTACATTTTTAATGTTTTAGCAATTTGTTTTCGAATGCGATTAGTACAAGTAACAGCTTCTAGACACAAGTAACTGCTTCTAAATGTATTCACAAAAATTACAATCAGTTATCACCTTTTATTAGTGTTAATAAAATTACAATTAAATGTCACTTGCTCTTATCAGTATTTATGGAAGCTTAGTAAACGGAATTCCGTTTGACTAGAATCGTTAGAAAAAGCTGAATGCATTAAAAGACCGCTTGAAACGGTATCAAACAATTAAAGTCCTTACTCATACGCCTTTTTAATGACGTGAAAAAACATTCCTGACAAATTCGAAGAAACTCGAATACTGAGTTTGCTGGTGACTGTGTAACACACATATTTAGAGACGAACAAAGCAAATGCCGGACGGTCGAGTTAAAACAGAACAACGATTCGTTCGGTCAATTAAGAGATAGCACAATTGTCCTAGGTTTGAGAGAGAGATCTTCAAGAACTTTTCTGGTTCTAAACTTAATTTAATATTGCTTCAAAGCAAGATAATTGCTTGATCATCTCTTTTTGTATGGGAATAATGGTACTTCCTGAAGAAAGATTGGAGGAAAAAGAGCATATATGCATTAAATTAATTTTGTTGACAGATTGGTTAGTGAAAAATTTTGGTACGACTTTTTTTGCACTGTTATTAATTATAATGCAGTTAGAGGAAAATTTAAATTTGGCGTCATTAATTTGCACAGAATTCTATCTATTTGCAGCTTTTAATTTAAACTCCTATAAAAAGACAGTGACTTTTTTCACACTATTTTTTCTCTTTGAATATATGCTCCATGTTTACTTGTACTCTCTCTAAATATATCGAAACTTTCCCTTTAAAAACCGGTACTGATTTAGACTGACTTATACTCCCCTTCAAATATAGACTAATAGAAACATCGGAGCTCAGAAACCCTAGCTCAGATCATTAAACCGGCGCAGCATCGCAACCAGAAATTTATGATGCCATTCTACCTGTGACATCCCTTTGCTGTACCTGCCTTTTAGTCTGAAAGCAGAAGCATCTGTATGAACGCAAGCATACTGCTCTATGCTTGGTCTACTATATTTATTCAAGCGCGTAGTAGTATCTGTCTTGTAATGATTTCTCAGTCACGCTTCTGTAGCCATTCGAAATATGCACGGTGTAGAGATGTATGGAAGTATCCTTTAGCGCAGGTAAATGGAGGGTGGAGGCTGATGAAGTTTTGTGGTATTGAGGAATCTCGAGCCACAATGTGAGTGGTGGATTCGGTTCTAAATACTAATGGATTGTTGTGGTATATTGTGATGAGATACGCAAGGTTTTGGATAAGCAATTTGAACGGTTCTCGGCTCGAGTAAAAAATAATCGGATTATGAGTGTAGATTTGTTTTGTAGAAAAATACCATGCGTAAAGAAACCTCAGGGATCTGTCAATCATTTTTGGAAGAAAAAGTCACTAGCTGTCTTAAAGTTCGGGCAGATGTAATATTTCAGTGATCAGAAGATAAATTATATAAATCTACATTGGCAAATAGACTAATAGCGCTTCCGTTTTTATAGCAAATATATTATCTATATCTGCATATATCTATATATTATATATATTATATTATTATCTGGTAGCAAATACTTCTCAGTAACAGAAGTTTCTATTCAATCTAATCTTAATTAAAAATTAAAATGAAGACAGAAATATATTAATCCATTAGAAGATGTGAAACTTTTTCAATAAGATGAACACTCTGAAAATAATCGAAATTTTTATTTTATTCTCCTACTGTAAATGGAATAATATCAGTTATATTAAAAATAGTGCTCAAAATGTTGATTGAAGACGTCGTATATTTATCAAATACCTTAATGCAATGCGAAAAGAGCACATATTGATTGTCCATTCAAACATGTTAAAAAATTTCAAATGAATATTGATTCATGCTGTAAAATAATTGCTTAAAATTACTTTTCATATGTAATCTTATGAAAAAAAATATTTTCATTCGAATCAATATTTTCATTTCACCCATAAATAATCTCTTTACTGTTATAAGAAGGAATGACAACAGCGAGTCCCTATCTTGTTTTCATTTTTAATTTAAAACTTGTACGGTGGAACGAAGGTTACGATGCACGCTGATGAATAAGTTACGGGATATATTTGTTTTTTTATCATTTTAGAAAAAATGCTACTTTTGTCTTTTAAAAATAGTCTTATGAATGACTAAATGAAGCAATTCATTACACAAAAATCCAACACGATTTTCTAGAAATCTGCGAGTCATAGAGGAATGGTTCTATGGTCACTTACTCTCCATCCTCTCGAAGTAGAGATTCTATATAAGCTGAATTTTTGCAATGATTATGGTATACACTATATAATAGAGATAAAGTGAGAAGAATTGTTGATATTATCGTCATTTTTCCTTAATTCGTATTTTGTAAGAATCTATTTTGCACTTATATATGGTTATTTTGAAACTTTCGCATTTCCAAAAAAATATTTTTTTTACCGAATTCTAAATATGATGGTGCAATGTGACCGTTGTATTTTTTAACAGCAAGAATTAAAAGCGACTAGAGAAGTTTAACGGATCTGCGGGATTTTTATATTCTCCATTAACAAAAATATCAACAATTTTTAGCAGGTTTGGTATTCAAACTTAATGACTTTATTCATATCTGACGCGTACGCATACGCAAAGGAGACAAAAATAAAAATAAATCTTTCCGCTCATATAGATTAACTTAGAAAACACTCATATGATTTAGAAGTACACTATAATAAAATTAAATTATGGCTAATAAAATTTTTTAGCTTCTCTGTATCCAAAATGAATTTTTTCTTAGTCAGTTTTCATGTTGTACGTTATTTCATTGACAAACATATTCACTGATTCCATCCCACCTCGTCTAATGACGAGATTTCAAATTCTGGATAAACAAATAACAAGAAAATGTCAGCATTCGTCGCTACATCTAATGCCAAAACTTTCATCTAATGGAAGAATGAGCTTCACACATTCAACGTCACATTTATGAGGGTGAAACGTCTCTAAAGCGGCCGCCTTCCGTTAGAAGGGAAAATGGCCGTAAAGAAATTTTATGTTCGGAAGTATATGATATGTATTAAATCAAGCTTTAAATCGTTATTTTTTAACAAAGTGAATTTTTATAATTGTTAATAATTTTATACTAAAATTTCTAATTTTATTTAAAATATACAATTTGTGTTTCGCCTCATATTTCAGCTTTCTCAGAGGCAGATTTTTTTTAATTGGAAAAGTAAATCTGTAATCAATTTGTCAGTGGTTGTTGCAGAATGGGAAATAATATCATATGTTTTTCCTAAAGTCTGTTGATCTGAAAATTTCATTTGCAACTCATATAAGCAGCTTTTTCACTCCCAATCAGTGCCTGGAAGGCGCACACACATAAGGAAAAAATAAACCTTCTTGATTGTCTTGCACACTTAAAGGTGGAAATTCACTTCTCGTTACATAAGGAAAATAATGATTAATTTTTATCTGATTTCCGGTGTTTGCTTGTAGATATTTTCTTTATGTTTCCTTCGCTGTCTATTCTCTTAATAAAAGGTCCAAGGACAAAGAGACGAAAGTAATGCAGTTCATCGCAGTAGAACGGACGTCCAATCTGCCCTCTCAGAAGGGTTTGCCTGGTCGTCTCTAGGGGCTCTTTTAACATTTCGTCTATATTTTTGTCTATTATGACAAAAGTTTTGTTCCAAACAAAAGCGGCCGCTGAGAAGAGTGACCATTAAGAAGTGGTAACCGATTAGTCAAGTCTTACTGTAATATACACCGTTCTATTCTACATTGGTACTAATTTTCCCTAAATTGGCCTACTGTTTAAATGTAACTTTCAGTAACATCAGAGCCCAGCAATCTAATCTAAAGGCAACTCGATAACTAAAAATTTGTGGTGACATCCTATGTCTACCTTCTCTTAGCTAGTCGCATATTAGACTTAAAGAAGCACCATCAGTATGCACGCAAGCATACCGCTCTATGCTTGTTCTACGATCTTTAATCAAGTGCATAGCAGATATGTCTGCTAATGATTTCCCAGTGACGCTTCAGCAGCCATTCGAAATTAATGCAGGGTAGTGATATATTGAAGAATCGAATCGCTCGTCTGGGAGGGGGTTCGGCTGTGGACATCTTGTTGTATTGATGGACCAAGAATCAATACACGCAGTGGATGCAGCAGCAAATTCTAATGGTTTGCCACGATATCTTGCAATTAGAACTGCCGGATTTTCTCTGGAGGAAAGATGTTTGGATAAACCACTTGAACTGTTTCAGCTAAGTAACATATAATCGGAATTTTGGAGTTGTATTTTTCCAGGGGAAAATCAATGCGTTGAGTATATTATGGGCTTTATGCACTATTTTAGGCAGGAAACCTCGCTAGCTACCAGAACATGTAGGCAGATTTTTTGTTCCTGTGACGAGGAGCTGAAAGAAAATAGTGATAAATGTAATAACAATAAAGAATGCCACAGCATTTATCGCAATATTTCAGAGCAAAAGATTGAGCAGCTGAATTTCATCTTGATAAAAATTTTCTCTCAAAATTAATTGTACGAATTTATTGAAAATTGCCTTTGTGTAAAACATCAAATGTATGAAATTTTGCCAATAAACTTAAATAATATACTTCAAAAGTACCCAAACTTATATTTCCGTGTATGAAATGTTTTTCTGATAAATGGACACATTTTCTAGTCAAAACTGTCGGTTACCATATGACTTACAGTAAATATGACTTCTTATTCAAGCATTTATCAAACCATTTGTCTACCATTCGTAGATGAATATTAAAGCTTGTGCTGTATCTGAACTAAAAAAAAAGTTTTGTAATTGAGAGAGGTGAATTGTATCCTATTTCAAATATGTTTTATTTGATCACTGAACACATTAAGTATATAACTAGATTCTGAAATATTCATATTAAAAGAGTAGAAGTTCCAGATATTTCTAATTTCCGATAGGAAAAAAGAATGAATCTCATCTATATCTGGATGAAGAAAATCTTCTTTTCAGTAAGAATTATTATTGCCTACATTTTCTAAACGTTTTACTTAAAACTGAAGAAAAAATACATTATTTTTATAAATTGTCTGAAAAAGATATAATAAATCGCCAGCGATAGCGAATCTTTGAAAGAAATCTGGAGTTGGGCTTTTTTGAAGCATATTTTAAGTTTTATAGTTCAAACATTGCCCTTTCAAATCATACTTAAATTATAAAGACGGGAAAAATTTTTAGCACAGATTAACATTGTCGAATCAAAATGATGAAAATTCAAAAATTCCATTTATAAAACTTAACATCTCAGATTAACCCGGAAGTTTCGTTGGATATTTATAACAATTACTAAAACTGTCCAAAATATTTTTGACACATCGCTGCGAACAAATTCATTAAACTTCTCCATATAGTTTCACAGAAAATTAAATTTCCGGAAAAGTATGCTTAACCTCTATTACAAATTATGCCACACCAAATGTTAAAAGAGACCATGTATTATTTTTAACACAAATACACTTAGTCGTTTGGAGACATCAGCTGTGAATTCTTAAACCATCGCTCGTTCTACGATCTATCACTTAAGTTTGTACTTCACTTTGCTCCGAAATTCACGTGAGTCCTTCTTCTATCGCCGGTAATTGCTAAAGTGCTTTCTTGTGTTACTTTACTCCTTGCTACTTTCTTTGAGGCTTTCCGGATTTCATTAAAAGAGACACGGATTAGCTTCATAAAAATAATGAAAAACACGCCGTAAGCAAACACAGCGACTTACACACCTCTTACTTATCATTTTTTGTTTATGGAGTTCCTTGTTTCTTCCTCCATCAAAAAATTATGTCGTTACTGGCAAAATGCGATACAATGGCAAAAACTAAAAATCTGATTTTGGATAATAGATGCTTATTAAATCTTAATGCTATTAAAGTACCCAGTGTAGCTGAGATTAGGATGCATTGTGTTTTGAGAAGGAACTGCAGGGAGGGGAGTATGAAAAAGTTTTGTTTTACGCGAAGATATCTTATTTGTAACTTAAACTGCTAAAACAGAAAGTTATAAGTTAACATGAAAGTTTTTAAAGAAATAGGTTCCGTGTTTTAAAAATTTTCGTGTTTGATTCACACAAATATTTCTACACAGTTATGCACTTGGGTACAATCACAATTGCATGGATTTAGCATTTATTGTTTTACACTGTAGTTTTATGCATAAAACTTTAGTAACTATAAAATATAGTACTTTTCCTAATTATTAGTAAGGACTGTTAAAATTTCATCTTTTGCTTATAAAGTTTTAAAATCTTGATAATTTTCTATTTTGTTTTGATTTGCTATTAACTTTTTTCTCCCTTCATAAATGCATGTGTTTTAATTATTTCTTAATATACCAAGGATGTTTATAAAGGTCTATTAATTTAAAAACTATATTTAGCTGTTCATAATTATTCTAACGGCTGATGACGATGGCTATATTTAAATGAGTATGAATGGAATTTGTTTTAATTTTTTTAAATTTAAAAAAGTTAATTTACTTGGTAGTTATTTTTTGAATGCGAAGCAGTAAAGCCAACAGCAATGCCCAAGTGTTTTTCCTTCTGTTGAATTTCTCCACAACATCACTAACATCGAAAGTATTTGATATTATATAAAACCCTAACAAAAAATATATAAATTGTTGAAGTCGGGTATGTACTATTTGTGCAAGTAAGATGACATAGAATCCATTGAAACCAAGAGATTGCGAGGCAGAGAAATAGAAAACAAGTGCAAGAGAAGACTCTATGATTGTAATATTGGCACAGTAAAAGAACGATATTTCATCAAGTGGATCGTGGAGGAGTTGAAATGGAATGTGTCAGCTGTAACAGTTCGCCGTAGGAACTAGAACTCAAGGTTTCTTAATTGTAACGAAAGAAAAAGGCCATACATCAATAGAAACAAAACAATGTAAAGCGCTTTCAATTTTCGAAACAGCTTTTTTCGAAGGATTTACAATTCTCTGAGAGAGTGTTTTATGGTCATACGAAGGCAAATATGAGTTTTTGTATAATAATAACTAGTAATTTGACCCATCCTTACGAACCATATAAATTTCGAGCCACTGACAGTTCTGAAGAACGCGAGCATATTCGGTATTCGAGCACAAAATTTCAACAGAATGTACACTGCTTCATTCAACGAGATAATGACCCATTATCAAAGATTATTTATCGGTAAACAAAATTAAGGTCTTGGATTGGCGACCGGAAACCTTAAATCGTAATTCCATCTAAAATTTAGGATCAGTTTAGAGTCAAAAATTTGTTTTTGGTTACAGAAAAAATTAAAATAAATTTTTGTGTTGATCAAGGATGGGTGGCGAAGCATGAACCAGGAGACAACACAGAAACTAGTGATAGCATGAATCAAAGCAATTTTTGAGGCCAAAGGAGGTCCTGTTAAACATTAAATACTAATATTCGATTTTAAAAATTGTTAACTTTTTTGGTAAGTTTTTAATTTTCGAATAATTTTGAACACATCATTTAGCCTCATACTAAAATGTTCCTATTCTAACATATTCTACGGTAAAGTTTGGGTTACTGAGAATAATTTTGAGTAACACTGTTATTAAAAGTTCCATGACAGGTATTAAAATTTTTTTAAGGCCAATTAATGCTAAATAATCTAAATGAACTTCAAACATTCAGTAGCCTTTTTTGAATGACATAACACCTTGTCGCAGGAATAGTTGTGGAATTCTGACTTGATTTGATCATGTATTGTCTTTAAATCACGAACTTATTCAGCAATAAGTTCCTTTTCTGCACTTAGAGTGGCGCTGAAATCGCTTGTCAGGTTTACGTTGAAAATGTCGATTGAAGATAAAAGCAGCCTGAGAAGTTCTTGATTTTGTTTTCTTACACCGCTTTTAGAATTAAAAGCAGCGTTTTATAAAACAATTTACGACACGAGTCTACACATGGAGCTCAAGAAATTGGTATTCATATATATCATTTTTCACCTTAAAAAAAGTGGTACATAATAGAATACATTTTAATAAAGATTAGAAAAACTTTAATTTGGTTACGTTTGATGAATACATAATCTTAGAAATCGCAGCTTTGTCCAGGAAGAAGCAGCAGTCACACCGCTTTTATAACTATAAGCAGAATTTTATAAAGGAAATTATGATGCAATTCTCGAAATCACAATATATCTCTGTCATTATTGGCATTAAAAATAGTGGAAATATACTTAAAACATTTGAATAAAGTTATTCCATGATATGTTTTTATTACACTCGATGAAAATAGCATTAGTCCGAAATGATTCAGTGAGAAATAATTTAATCTAGATAACATTCGCTCGGATGAAAAGGGCAGCACCTGAAAAAAAATGTTGGTACGATACGACGATAACACTAAAAATCTAGGAATTGCGGATCGTACATACATACAGCGACTTTCAAAATTGAATATACACTACTCACTGTTTTCATTATAGGTATAAAAATATTATATTAAGTAGTGATTGAAGACCAAAAGTGGTCAAACTAAATTTTAAACACTGATGCTTAATTTTTAAAAATAGTTATTTTAACTTTTCGTTGTTAGTTTTTGATCGTTCAAATAATTTTGAACAGCACATAATTGAGAGTTTAATGGAAATGTTCTAATTCAGAAATATTTTGCAAAACAGTTCGAGATATTTGAAGACATTTTAAGGAATAAGACCGAATTAATAAAAAATTAATACATTTGAAGTATATATAAATAAATTTATACATTTAATAAAAAGTATTAAAGTTTCCTTAGCGTACTAATAACTGGGAACAACACTGTTTTAACTCATTATATTATTTACACTACAATGATTTTTTTTTTAAAAAAAGGCGATATTATAATATTTTCGCAAAGCATAGGAAAAAGCAGTTATATTGCAACACGTTTAATTTGGAGTTTGCTTCCGACTGCATATCAGCATTCGTCTTGAGAAATTCCATTTAACTTAGATGAAATTTTATAACGATCGTGCTTTATTTTAATTAAGAGGAGATTGCGTTGGTTAAAAACTTCTGTATGCGCTATCGAAGGGTATGCGAAGGGTAGCGATACATATTATTGAGATAAAACGAAATGACTGGATATTTATTCTGTAAATTTTTAAATAATTCTACACTGTTTGAGCTCAAAATATGCAAGCTGAAAATATACCAAGCATAGAGCATACTGCTCTATGCTTGGTCTACGATATTTTATCAAGCGCGTAGTAACATCTGTTTTGTAATGATTTCATAGTGACGCTTCTGTAGCCATTCGAAATGTGAACGGCGTAGAGAGGTATTGAAGCATCCATTAACGAAGTAAAAAGAGAGGCTAAGGAAGTTTTGTGGTATTGAGGAATCTCGAGCCAATGAGAGTGGTGGATTCAGTAGGAAATACTAATGGATTGTTGTGGTATTTTGTGATGAGATACGCAAGATTTTGGATAAGAAATTTGAACGATTTTCGGCTCGAGTAACAAATAATCGGATTATGAGGTAGATTTGTTTTGTAGAAAAATACCATGCGTAAAGTATCCTCAGGGATCTGTTAATCATTTTTGGAAGAAAAAGTCACTAGCTGTCGAACATTTCGGGCATATGTAATATTTCTGAGATCAAAAGATAATTTAGATAAATATACATTAGCAAATAGACTAAGAGCGGAAGATCTGGTAGCAAGATCAATCTAATCTTGATTAAAAATTAAAGTGAAGACAGAAATATATTAATCCCTTAGAAGCTGTGAAACTTTTTCAATGAGATGAGCACTCTGAAAATAATCGAAATTTTTATTTTGTTCTCCTACCGTAAATGGAATAATATCAGTTATATTAAAAACAGTGCTCAAAATGTTGATTGAAGACGTCGTATATTTATCAAATACAGTAATGCAATGCGAAAAGAGAACATATTGATTGTCCATTCAAAGTTGTTAAGAAATTTCAAAAGAACATTGATTCATGCTGTAAAATAATTACATTAATTTACTTTTTATATGCTATCATATGAAAAAAAATATTTTCATTCGAATCATTATTTTCATTTCACCCATAAATTATATCTTTACTGTTATAAGAAGGAATGACAACAGCGATTCCTTTCTTGTTTTTATTTTTAATTTAAAACTACTACGGTGGCACGTAGGTTACGATGTACCCTGATGAATAAGTTAAGGTATGTATTTTTTTATCATTTTAGAATAAATGTTAGTTTTGTAATTTGAAGATAGTCTTATGAATGACTAAATGAAGCAATTCATTACACAAAAATCCAGCACAATTTTCTAGAAATCTGCGAGTCATAGAGGAATGGTTCTTTGGTCACTTTCTATCCATCCTCTTGAAGTAGAGATTATATCTAATCTGAATTTATGCAATGATTATGGTATACACTATATAAAAAAGATAAAGTGATAAGAATTGTTGATATTATTCGTCATTTTTTCTTAATTCGTATTTTGTAAGAATCTATTTTGCACTTATATATGGTTATTTTGAAACTTCCGCATTTCCAAAAGCATTTTTTTTACCAAATACTAAATATGATGGCGCAATGTGTTCGTTGTATTTTTAACAGCAAGAATTAAAAGTGACTAGAGATGTTTAACTGACTTACGCGACTTTTATATTCTCCATTAATAAAAAATATCAATAATTTTTTAGCAGGTTTTGTATTCAAACTTAATGACTTTATTCATATCTGAAGCGTAAGCATACGCTAAGGGGACAAAAATAAAATTAAAATCTTTGCGCTCCCGTAGATTAACTTAGGAAACACTCATATGATTTAGAAGCATACGTAGCACATCAATAAAATTAAACTAGGGCTAATTAAGAAAGTTTAGCTTCTCTGCATTAAAAATGAATTTTCTTATTCAATTTTCATGTTGTGCGTTATTTCATTGACAAATATATTCACTGATTCCATCCCACCTCGTCTGATGACGAGATTTCAAATTCTGGGCTCCACAAATACCAACAAAATGTCAGCATTCGTCGTTGCATCTGATTCCAAAACTGTCATCTAATGGAAGAATGAATTTCACACATTCAACGTCACGTTTATGACGGTGAAACATCTCTAAAGCGGCTCTCCGTTAGAAGGGAAAATGGCCGTAAGGAAATTTTATGTTCGGAAGTATATGATATGTATTAAATCAAGTTTTAAATCGTTATTATTTTAAAAAAGTGAATTTTTAAATTTGTTAATAATTTTATAGTAAGATTTCTAATTTTATTTAAAATATACAGTTTGTGTTTCGCCTGATATTTCAGCTTTCTCAGAAGCAGATTTATTTAATTGGAAAAGTAAATCGGTTAACAATTTGTCAGTGGTTGTTATAGAATGGGTAATAATATCATATGTTTTTCCTAAATTCTGTTGATCTGAAAATTTCATTTGCAATCCATATAATCTGTTTCTTCACTCCCAATCAGTACCTGAAATGCGCACACAAGTAAGAACAAATAAACATTCTTGAATGTCCTGCACACTTAAAGGTGGAAATGCACTTTTCGTTACATAAGGAAAATAATGATTAATTTTTATCTGATTTCCAGTGTTTGGTTGTAGATATTTTCTTCATTTTTCCTTACCTGTCTATTCTCTTAATAAAAGGCCCAAGGCCAGAGAGATGAAAGGGATGCAGTTCATCGCAGTAGAACGGACGTCCAACCTGGTCTCTCAGAGG
>BGPR01007123.1:0-21845 GCA_013235015.1 Araneus ventricosus | reverse complement strand
AATCTGATAGATGAGTTGCGCCTGATTACGTTTTTATTTTTGATTTCCTAAATTTTCCCAATATTTCTTAAAATATACCTGCAAAAAATCGTATGCATATGTCCCGGCACCTAATTCAATGATAATGATCGTTATTTCCAGTGTATTGTTTAAAAAATGTCAAATTATTTGAAGCTCGCAACGACAATCTTTGTGACTTTTCAGGAACCTTACGGGAAAACAAACGTGAACTCCTTGCTGAATTCCTGGACAATTTATTTGTTGCAATTGCAAGTAAATACAAAGATTTTTTTAGAAACGCAAATATAGATTTGTATGACCGAATAGTTCAGTTTGATAAGCTTCTCCTAAAGAATAAGCAAAAATTTAACTTTCAATCTCACAAATGAGTTGCGCCCGACCGTAGGTTAATTTGGTGAATTTTACTTAATACCTCCTTATAATAGATTTGGAATAAAGTGTAGTAATTGACAGAGCGAAGCGTGGTCCTATTTCAATTCGACCACAAAATTGTAATCTTAAAAATTGATATGATTTTTTATTTAAAGATTTTATGCCGTCAAATTAGAATCCGTAGAATTATCTTGTGACCATCAAAACTCTGAGCTCATCAATACATTGTAGCAGTAAAATTTTTATTTCTTACAGTGAACATATAATTGATGAGTTTTTCTGATGTTATTCAGAAGAAGCGAAAGCTTCTTTATTATTTCGCAAAAAAGCTATTCAATGCTGAGTAATGCAATTTCAAGCAAATCGGAAAACATTCATTAAAAATCCATTAAATAAACCTCTTGTCTCACTTAATGTTCAATGTTTTTAAATCAGCGCTTTGGAATATTATGAAAGCCCCATTTGTTTATGGCGCAACTTTCTTTATCTATTCAGAAATGTTGTCAAGAATGCGTAGTATTTTATTATTATTTCTTCTTTTTTTCTGTCTTATTTAATGCAAAAATTGGATTAAATATCACGTTTTGTGCTTATTTGCGCCTGCTTAATAATTTTATAATTCATAAAGTAGTCATTGAAGGTCATTAACAATTTTTCAGAAAGCAAGTCCAAATCAATTAAATATGCTTTTAGTACATTTAAAGAGCATGAGCTGAAACGAAATATATCTGAAAATAAAATATATGTGAAAATAAATATATCTCAATATTCTTCTTTATTAGTATATTGTTTGATAGATTAAAGAAAGAGTTTTGATTTTCTATATTTTTTGATTAATGAAAACTGTATTTTATTCCATATCATGGGCGATTTTTTAAAAGGCCAAACTGTTTAGAAGCTTCAGAATGCGTTTTAGAACATTTTATAAAAAGCAAAAACGGCATAATTGTATTAAAAGCCCAACTACAGGGGAATTAATACAATATTATATAAAGTGTGTAATGTTTCATTTTAAAAAAATGCTGTTTATTCTTATTATCACTAGAATTTGTATCAACAATTAAGAAGAACTTTTATAAGAATTTAAGTTGCATAAATGTATGAAAAGATCCATTTTCAAATAAGTAAATCTTAGGAAATTTAATATTTTCTGGAATATTAAAGAGAATATTTAAGCATATCCTTGAGAATTTAAATTAACCATAAATTTCAGACAAACATTATGTTGGAAAAGCAGATCCACTATTTCAAAAATTTCTTTATCTGAATAGTCAAAGAAATTTCAAAAAGCTCTTTCTCAAACAATCGTTAAAATAGTTTTCTGAATTTTTCCATTATGAAAATTTGCATTTCTACAAAGTTTTAAGAATTCAATTTCTCAGAATCCTACTGAGCAGATGTCTATAAAGTAAACAATTCAGAAGTTCAAAGGATGTTCCATTGGAACACGATACTGTAGTAATCATTGGATTAACAATTTAGTAGTTTCATATTTCTAAGAAATTTGAAAAATGTTTTGAAATATTTGATGTTGTTTTATAACAATTTCTATTTAAAGTATGTTTTAGACTCCATAGTAAGCTGCACAAATGCCTTTAATTTAAAAAGCAGTGTGCATAACTAAGAATGAAAGAATACGTATACTAAATATGGTAGTAAGGCTAAGTGTAAAATTAAAGAGTTATTAATTTATATGTTTAAGGAACATGATATTTAACTAAAATCAAAACTTACAATTCCAAGCTTGACTTATCAAAAGAAAGTAGCATCCTCATTCTGATAGAACAAAAATTTGATGGAGATCTAAAATTCTAGTAATAAAACCATATGCCTTATTTCATCCACTAGCTTGTTGCGTTCGCATACGCATGAATAGAGCGACTGATAAACAATCATGTGTAAATAGATGTAGCCTAAGATTTGATAAAGGTCGTTAGCTCTGATGATCTGTGGCGGCGATTCGGGGAGAGCGAGAGTGGGCAACTGCCCCTAATTTTGTGGGAAAAATTAAATTTTTATTGTATTTTATCCGCCCAAAACTAGGAATTACTTAAAAGAGACACTTGAAAGTTAATCCGGCAAAGCACGCCGGGAAAGTTAAATAAGTGATAACTGGTGCTTGATTTTCAATTAACACTCAGACATTTACAAAAAATTCAAGCCGGATGTTTTGAAATGCGAAAAAATGAAGAGATTCCAGATTCCTAAGTAGTAATCAATGGAATTGTGCACATTTACACTTACTTGAACGCATTGTAATCAAAATAAGCTCCACTGTGGGAGTCTTCTTTCATTCTGAAATCTTTTGAAAGCTCCTAGAGGAGCCATGAATTACAAGATAGATGATACTGTACTCCGTTGGCTAATGACCTGCGAAGGGGAATTTGTAGTGAAACCACAGTTTGTAGCTGCTCACCTACGCTGATACTAATGTAATTTTTCATGGGAACAAGAATTATTCATCGTGCCCTAGAGTAGTTCGTTTCTATATTCTGGTCAGATCAGTATTCACTTTAGTGTTTAGAGTTCGCATCTCTCTGGTTCATGATTTCGAAGACTAAACTTTTGAATTTGAGAAACTTATTTTCTCCTGTATCTTAATTTATGTAAAATAAATAATTGTATTGCTCTGGATATGTGTTTAAAATAATAATGTTTAGCACAGTGGTGTGTGCGTAACTCGCTGACCACCAAACACAAGAGTATGTAACAAAATGTTTTATTAAAAATTTTGCTACATACTCTTGTTTTATAAAAAACTTTTTATAGCTTAGTTTTTAAAACTCCTAATTATGGATCATTATTAATAACGAATCACAACGTTCGCCAATGGCTAATTAGTAGCTCTGTTACATCGACGAGCCAATCCCCTACCATAAACAGCGAATATGTTAGTAGCCGATAATAAAATCACCTCAGTACCTAAACATATGTAAATGGAGCTAATCGATATCCAATGCTGCCATATTTGAAGGTAAAATTAAGTGAAGTTGGGAAACCTGAATTTTACAAATATTTGCTATACAGGTTTTAAAATATTCGAAAAATGGCATTTGAAATAACTTCTATATTTGAAAGTAGAAATTGGTGTGAGCAATAATTTTCACTTTGGAAAGGAAATTTGTCTCCTGTAAGATCCAAGATTACCGACATACTTTTTGGATGAGATTTGAGAGTAATCTCTGCGGTCAAGATATCCTCCGAAGTAGGAAAGATTCTAGCAGAGAAGAGATGCAAAGTGTCAGGAAGTTCACGTTAACTTTACCGTTGTTCTCGTTCTTTTTTTATAAAAACTATTTTCAAAATAAACCAGCGGATTATTTTTTTTCTGGCCCACGTAAACATAGACCTCGTTTATTTGGACATTTTGGTTCGACACCCCTGATTTAGCGCCAAGCAATCTAACTCAATATTTTTTTTCATTTTTTCTTATATATTATTCAATGGTCGGATTTAAGTAAATTATCACTTTTTCATTTAATTCGAACAAGCCATAATATTTTCAATGAAATTATTACCGACCATTTGTGAATTGTGAAAGCAATTCCTTTAATTGTAGACTTGTTCTAATATTACAAATAATGATTTTATGGATAGTTTTAGTCAGTGGCTGAAATTCGGGGGCAGTCACCCCCTCTTTTTGCGGGAAAAAATAAATTTTTATTTCATTTTAGTTGCCTAAAACTAGTAACTATAAAAGAACAACTGGTTTCGGGAAAGTTAGCTAATTTTGTAAAATTATTTTTAAATCTTGTTACCTATGTGTATTTTTTGTGCCCCCCCTTTTGTTACCCATTCGCAGCTACTGCTGATAATAAATAATATGCCTTATATTCTCTATATAGTTCAGTACGTTTTCCTGTTATCGCTTTCACATGCATGCTGACGGGCAGACATGCAGTCTCTCCATTGATAGATATCGTTCAATAGTTGACAGATGTCTACAATTTTAGAGTAAAAATCACATACCAAATTTCACCTTGTTTCGTTTTTTGTAACCACGCTCAAAATTGGCAAACTATCAGAATGACATAAATACTGAAGCATGACGATTCCTGAAAATTCCGAGATCATACTTATTCACGATTACGATAATTTCATTTAATGTATTTCGTATATGAAAAAAAGGATTGTTCTTTTATCATGATGATAAATAATAATTTTCCAAAAATGTACCTATTAGTTTTCATCTTCTATTGCTGTAATTATGAAAACATATCTCAGAATGTATGTGATATGTCTTTTGTTCGCGTTTCCACGAAACAAGAGAGAAGAATATTCCTGATATATTCAATTATTGTAGTTCGCGGCATATTTTCAAAAAATAAAAAAACAACTTTCTTTTTCATATAATTAATTGCATGAAGTTCATTTATCGTGGCTTAAAACAATGTTCCCGAACTTTCTTGCAACTACTGCAGACACAAATGTTTCCATTTTGACAAAACCCAGAGCAGCACAGTTAAACTTCCTATTAAGAATTAGATGTTAAACCGGTTCCTTCTTTATCCTGACATCTGTTTCAGCGGGGTCATTAATTCCGGTTAGTGTAAATTACGGTTGTGCGAAAGCAATGCTGAATTAAGCGTCGTAGTTTATTTAAAAGATGATATTTTATACAGAATGTGTGACTGGAGTCATTTTATCAAATTTCTGGATGACAGAAATGAAAAGATTACTCTCTCCAGAGTGTTTGCTGGAGAATTAAAGCATGGTTGAAAGTGCGTTGGATGCGCATAAACTTTGTGTTTTCTTCTGGAATTCCTGAAGCATAAACTGATCAGAAAGCCCAGAAGAGATCATGAATATATTTTATTGTTTTAGTCTAGCATGTATAAATTAGGTTTGATATAGGGACAGAATTATTTTGTCCCTTTTTATTGCTCCATTGCCAAAGTGAATGGAGTCCTTCCTTTTAACTTCTGTTTGATCCCTCCTTTTAAATGAATTATGCTTGGTTCTAATCATCCCTGAAACGGGAAGCTAGGTATTAATAGGTTAAACTAAGCGGCACATTTATCTGTTTAATCTCGTCGTTTAGTGAAGAGAAAGAATTTTAGAGCATTTTCGTTGATCGACTGTGTTAAAAATTTGGCCTATATTTACAATTTTAGTGCGAATTAAACATACTGAATTTCATTTATCCTGAGCTTTGTGTTTTTGACTTATCACGCTCACATGCGTATGAACTGACAGTTAAACTAATGATGAATTATGTCCAAACTTTGGTACATATCTAAAATTTTGGTAATGAAACCTATGCCAAATTCCATCAATCTAGCTAGCAGCTATTTGATTTATGGTACTCACGGCTAACGGACGGATATATAGAAAGATTTGAGGGAATTTGGAAACAGCTGAATATTGAACAGGGCAATCGACGAAACGACAATTGTGTCTTGTTTCCACATTCATGGAGTGGTTTTGGTGTGGTGTCATCGGATTTGACTGGCATGGAGCTGCCGTTAAAGACCAGCCTTATGGGTTAAACTTCATTCCACTGGCGTAGTTCGAACGTTTGGAGAAGGAACCCAGCTCAGGTTTTGCTGTCGCGTCGCATGTTATCATGATATGATACGGTGACTCTTGCATCTAAATTATCCTTGGGTGGTTTCAAAGCAGTATTTAAAACAACATTTTTCTAACTTAACTAAACTAAGCCCAATAAGTGGTGTGGTTTTCACAGGTACGTATTTTGTTCGCAAAGTGTAAATACAGTTATTTGACACATAAATCTAAGAAAAAACGAATAACAATATGATACTCAGTACAACAAACATAGACAAAAAACATTTCACTATCTATCAAGAAAAAAGTGGTTTCTTTCGAAAATTTAAAATATTTCTCGATATCCATATTTTCTTTAATTCATTCATTAGTCTTTCTAACTTCAATACATAATGTTTTTCCTTTAATATATAGATAAAATAGCTTAGATAACATTAAAACTATAAACATGGTTTTGATTTTTCATTTAAGTGCTGATGAGGCAAAACATTTCTGCAAATGCTTCTTCCAACATAAATCTTTCTTCAAAATATTCTCCTAATATGTTTATTTCCAATTTTCTTCAAAGAGAAATATATCCCCTTAGAGAGAAGAGAGTACATTTTTGATTTCTGTAATTTTATTTTATGAAATGGAAATTATTAATTTCTTAATTATTTTCAGTTATTATTTAGATGTTTCTTGAAGCGAAGGCTTTTGGTGATGGAATTGCTCAGTATAGATTTGCATTTGCTCGTAAAACTTTAATTCAGATTTTCTTTCTTCTGATTTCATCAGAAACTTAATTTACATATGAATAATTTATTTAAAAAAAACTGCCTAGCAACAAGTTTGTTATGTTTTCATTGATTTCAATACGATAGAAAAATGAAGAAGAGAGTTATATAAAATTCATTATAAAAATGTTTTTTATCATATAATTTTTAGTAATCATTTTCAAATTTGAAAGATAAAAAGTACTTTCAATATTATTTCATAAAACAATATTTGGCATGAAATAATATTATTAATATTTTTGTGTGCACTTTTAAATTCTCATACACAAAGTTCATGAACAGAAATTATTGACATTACTTTTTTGAAGCTAATCTATGTCTCTTTTAATGAAAACTGGAAAGCCTTACAGAAAGTAGCAGTGAGTAATGTAACACAAGAAAGCACTTAATCCTTTAACTGCGAATACTTTTAGTACAGCAGATGGCTCTAAACGTAAAAGAGGAAAGATGCATGTCACGTAATTATTGAGATACAGTGGGGAATAAAATATATGTGCATGACTAAATATATAATTAACGTAATAATTAATTATTGTAATTAACGATAAGAAATTAAAATCTATTGTATAGCAATGGATTCGGAAAACTTCCACGCATTTGCGCATGCGCCGGGCGAAGTTGTTTACATCCAAACAGGGGGAGAGTGAAGAACGGAAGGGTGAAGTTTACATTTTACTGAGCGTGATCAAAGAACTCCGAGAATGCGCTCATGTGACTCATTGCCTGACACCCCTTTCCGGTGTAAAATCATCGAAAAGTGGCAGTCTCGGAATCCGTGGTCAGACTATATTCGAATTATTTGTAGAAAAAAAAATCCTTTTATAATTTAGTGGTAGAAAAAACGATAAGTATAAAGATTTACTTTATGTTATTTAAATATAAAAAATATGTATATTATTTAGTGGTACATAAGCCAAAGCCGCAACAAGTGGTTTCTAAACCACATACGCGTTTGACTATATTTTAAAAAAGTGGTTTATAAACCACACCCGCAGTCAAAGAGTTAAGAAATTACAGCAGAAAAGAGAAAGTTATACATTACATTTTTCGGGAAATTGGGTCGAAAACTAAAGTGATAGATTATATTTAGAACGAAGTTGCAAGAAAACGCAGTCTCTCTAATCAAAAAATAGAGATTGGAGTATTTCTTTTTAATCTTGTATTTGTCAGTTTCTAAAAGAAGTACTAAATTCAGTCTTTAAATAGAAATTTGATTTTTCTGTAAAACTGTTATTCATAAATATTGAGTACATCTCTAGTAATACGACTATAAACAGCAACATTTATATACTTGTATTTTATGTTGAAATCCCTCCTGCGAATTACGCAATATACATAAATTCATTTAATGACTAAGCAGAAACATTTATAAAGTTTCCAGGAAAATTTATTACTATCTTACCTACCGACTTTTAATTCATAAATTGAAACTTTGTCGAATGTGGTGCAATAATTCTTTGGAAAAAAATCTAAAGTCCTCATTTGTTCGTTCCAGTCGAAAGACTCCAAATCATCTTTTCTAATTGAAGATTGCCCAATCCAAAACGATTGGCAAATATTACAAATAATCTGTTTGGTTTTCGCTGGAACGAATGTATTAGTTTTCTTTTTTAACACAAATAGCACTAATTGTTTTGTGAACTGTAGGCCTCACGTTCCTTTTTCCATAAAAAAGTAAGATGAGTTCTTCGTCGCAGTCTTTAACCCTTTCAATCCGATTTCGGCAAAATTAAAATTTAACTACGAAAAGTACTTTAATTTATGTTGACAAAAAATCCGGGATTTAAAAGTGGTATTTATTTACCCAATAGGGTATGAAGTCTCATCTTCGGGACGTATATGCCAATTAGGGTCGAAATGGTTAATGTTTAGCAATTGTTTTTCGAATGCGTTTATTTACATAAGTATCTGCTTTTATCAGTATTCACAAAGTTACAATCAGATATCTTCTTTTATTTAGTGTTAATAAAATTACAATTAAATGTCACTTTCTCTTAATAATATTTGTGGAAGCTTTATAAACGGAATTCCGTTTGACTAGAATCGTAGGAAAAAGATGAAAGCATTAAAAAGCCCACCATCTTGAAAAGGGCATAAAAAAGAGTGCTTACGGATAGGTCATTTTAATGACTTGAAAGAACATTTATAACGAATTCGAAGGAACTCGAACTCTGCCTTTGCTAGTGACTGTGTAATACACAGATTTAGAGACAAACAGACAAAATGACGGACGGTCGAGTTAAAACAATGCGTCGATTCGTTCGGTCAATTAGGAGACACAGCAATCCTTTTCTGACTCTAAAATTAATTTCATGTTGCTTCCAAGCAAGATAATTGTTTGATCATCTCTTGTTTGTATGAGAGGAATGGTACTTTCTGAAGAAAAATTGGAATGTAATGTGTATATACGGACTGGAACGAGCAAGTCGTTTGGTTTTTTGAGAGAAAATAAGACCATGAAACTTAATATATGCATTCAACTGATTGGTTAGATGAAAAATTTGGTAAAACTTCTTTGACACTGTTATTAATTATAATACAGTTAGAGGGAAATTTATCTTGGTGTCATTAATCTGCACAAAATTCTATCTATTTGCAACTTTTAATTTAAGACCCTATAATAAGACTGTGACTTTCTTCACACTGTTATTTCTCTTGGAATATATGCTCCAGGTTTACTTGTACTCTCTCTAAATAGAAAAACAAATTTTACAGACCGACTTTTAAAATAAATCGAAACTTTCCGTTTGCAAACCGGTACCAACTTAGACAGACTTATCCTCCCTTCCAAATATAGACTCTTAGCAACATCAGAGCTCAGTTATCTAGGCTCTGAACATTAAACCGGCGCAGCTTCACAACCAGAAATTTATGATGCCATTCTACCTGTGCCCGGTATGATACCGGATCCAGTATCATACCGGAACCGGTATTTCATAAGCCGGTATATTTTTTTATACCGGAATTTTTTTTTCCAATAGGGAAGGCAGAATTCAAATACTTAATAAATTACAAATACATAAGTCCATTAGAAGATGTGAAACTTTTTCAATAAGTTGAACACGACCACTTTTCTGAAAATAATCTGAAGTTTTATTTTGTTTTACTACCGTGAATGGGATGTGTATGAGATAATATCAGTTATATTAAAAATAATGCTGAGAATGGAGATTGAAAACGTCGTATATTAATCAAACACATTAAAGCAACGCGAAAAAACACTTTTGTTTGTCCAATTAAAGTTGTTACAAATATTTCAAAAGAAGATTCATGCTGTAAAATACTTACTTTAATTTACTTTTTATATGTTATCGTATGAAATATATGTATTTTCCTTCGAATCATTATTTTTCATTTCACCCATATGTGATGTCTTTGCTGTTATAAGAAAGAATGTTTTAGAGAAATGGCAACAGCGAGACGGTATCTTGTTTTCATTTTTAATTTAAAACAAGTACGGTGTAACGAATGTTACGATGTACGCTGATGAATATGTTACGGGATATATTTGTTCTGCATCAGTTTAGAATTAATGTTAGTTTTGTCTTTTAAAAATTCTCTTATGAAAGACTAAATCAAGCAATTCATTACACAAAAATCCAACACGATTTTCTAGAAAACTGGGAGTCAAAGAGGAATGGTTCTTTAACACTTTCTCTCCATCCTCTCGAAGTAGAGATTATATCTAAGCTAAATTTTTGCAATGATTATGGCATACACTATATAATAAAGATAAAGTGAGAAGAATTCGTAATATTATTCCTCATTTTTTCTTAATTCGTATTTTATAAGAATCTATTTTGCACTTTATTTTGAAACGTTCGCATTTCCAAAAGAATTTTTTAACCAAATTCTAAATATGATGGTGCAATGTGTTCATTGTACTTTTCAACAGCAAGAATTAAAAGTGACTAGAGATGTTTAACTGACATACGTGACTTTTATATTCTCCATTAATAAAAAATATCAAGAATTTTTTTAGCAGGTTTTGTATTGAAACTTAATAACTTTATACATATCTGACGCGCAAGCATACACTAAGGAGAGAAAAAGAAAAAAAAAATCTTTGCACTACCATAAATTAACTTAGAAAACACTTATATGATTTAGAAGTATACGTAGCACTTTAATAAAATTTAACTATGGCTAATTAAAACTTTTTATCTTCTCTGCATCCAAAATGAAATTTTTCTTAGTCAATTTTGATGTTGTACGTTATTTCATTGAAAAATATATTCACTGATTCCATCCAACCTCGTCTGTTGACGAGATTTCAAATTCTGGGCTCCACAAATAACAACAAAATGCCAGCATTCGTCCTTAAATCTGATGTCAAAACTTTCATCTAATGGAAGAATGAGCTTCACACATTCAACGTGACATTTACGACGGTGAAACATCTCTACAGCGGGAGCCCTACGATCGAAGGGAAATTGACCGTTCACAGGGGTTGCCGATCTAAAAGAATTTTATGTTTGAAAATATATATGATATATATTAAAACAAGCTTTAAATTGTTATTTTTAACAAAGTGAATTTTAAAAATTGTTAATAATTTTATACTAAAATTTATAATTTTATTTAAAATATACAATTTGTGTTTGGCTTGATATTTCAGCTTTCTCAGAGGTAGATTTTTTTAATTTTAAAAGTAAATCTGTAATCAATTTATAAATGGTTGTTACAGAATGCACAATAATATCATATGGTTTTCCTAACCTCCGTTGATCTGAAAATTTCATTTGCTTGTGGTCGCAATCCATATAAGCTGCTTCTCCACTCTGAATCAGCGCCTAAAAGGCACAAACACGTAAGAAAAAATAAACCTTCTTGAATGCCTTGCACCCTTAAAAGTTCAAATTCACTTTTCTTTACAGAAGGAAAATAATGATTAATTTTTATCTGAATTCCGGTGTTGTTTGGATGTATATATTTTTAAATTTTTCTTACCTGTCTATTCTCTTAATTAAAGGACCAGGGCCAGAGAGACGAAAAGAATGGATTTCATCGCAATAGAATGGACGTCCAACCTGCCCTTTCAGAGGGTTTTGCCTGGCCGTCCCTAGGGGTTATTTTAACATTATGTCTTTATTTTTTCTATTATTACAAAAATTTCGTTCCAAACAAAAGTGGCCGCTGAGAGCAGTGACCATTAAATTGTGGTGACCGCTTAAAGAAGTCTTACTGTAATAGCAACCGTTCTATTCTGCATAGGTACTAATTTTCCCTGAATTATCCTGCTATTTAAATGTACCTTTCAGTAACATCAGTGCCCAGAAATGTAGTCTGAAGGCAACTCCACAACCAACAATTTGTGGTGTCATTCTATGTCTACCTTCTCTTAGCTAGTAGCATATTATACTTAAAGCAGCGCCATCATTATGCACGCAAGCTTACCGCTCTATGCTTGGTCTACGATCTTTGATCAAGTGCATAGCAGATCTGTCTTCTAATGATTTCTCAGTGACGCTTCAGTAGACATTCGAAATGAATTGAAGGTAGTGATATATCGAAGTATTGAATTGCTGTGTTAGGTAGGGGGGGTCTCTTGTGAACGTTTAGTGGTATTGATGGACCATGAATCAATACGCGCAGTGGATGCAGCAGCAAATGTTAATGGAATGTCACGGTATCTTGCGATTAGACCCACTGGATTTTCTCTGGAGGAAAGATGTTTGGAGAAACCGCTTGAATTGTTTACGGCTAAATAACATATAATCGGATTTTCGGAATAGTTTTGTTCGGGAGGCGAATCAGTGCGTCGAGTATATTATGGGCTTTAGGTATTGTTTTAGGCGGAAAACCTTGCTATCTGCCGAAACATGTAAGCAGATTTTATGTTTCTGTTCCGAGGAGCTAAAAGAAAACATTAGTAAATATAATAAAAATGGAGAATCCAACAGCAAATATCGTAACGTTTCAGAGCAAAAGATTGTGCAGATGAATTTCTATTAATATAAATTTATTGTCAGCATTTATGTTGGAATTTATCGTAAATTACATTCACATAAATCATCAAAGTTATGAAATGTTCCCAATAATTAAATAATATACTTCAAAATTACCGAAATTTCTGTTTTGTTTTTCTACCATGTACGGAATAATTCAGATAAATGGGCACAACTGTCGGTCACCATATCACTTACAATGAATACAACTTCTTATTCAAGCATTTAACAAAACTATCTGGCTACCATTCCTAGATCCAGATTCAAGCTAGTTCTGTATCTCATTTCCAAAAAATAGTTTTACATTTTAGAAAGCTGATTTTATCCCGTTTGAAATATACAGAACACATTAAGTATATGACTAGTTTTTAAATATCATATTAAAAGATGTAGAAGTTCCGGATTTTCTGTGTTCCGAAAGGAAAGAAAGTCTAAATCTCATCTATATCTGGATAAAGAAAACCTTCTTTTCAGTAAAAATTATTATTGCTTGCATTTTGTAAACGTTTTACTTAAAACTAAAGAAAAGAATACATTATTTTTATACATTGACTGAAAGAGATATAACAGATCGCTATGAAAAAAGTCCTGAGTTGCGCTATTTTTTGAGGCATATTTTATGTTTTAGCATTCAAACTTTGCCTTTTCAAAGCATGCTTAAATTATAAAGATGGAAAAAATCTTTTACCACAGATTAACACACTCCAAGTAAAATGATGAAAATTTAAAGTATTCCATTTACTAAGCATAACGTCTCACTTTAACCCAGCAGTTTCATTGGAAGTTCATAACAATTATTAAAACTATGCAACATATTTTTGATACATCGCTGCCAATAAATCCATTAAACTTATCAATATGGTTTCATTGAAAACTAAATTTCCGCAAACGTTTGCTTAACCTGTATTACAAATTAAGCCACAACAAACGTTAAAAGAGTCCGTGTATTATTTTTTACGCAAATAAACTCAGTGTTTGAGAGACATAAGCTATTCATTCTTAAACTATCGCCCTTTCTATAATATATCACTTTAGTTTATACTTCACTTTGCTCCGAATTTCACGTGAGTCATTCTTCTATCGCCAGTAATTGCTAAAGTGCTTTCTTGTGTTACTTTACTCCCTGCTACTTTCTTTGAGGCTTTCCAGCTTTCATTAAAAGAGACACGGTCTAACTTCATAAAAATAATGAGAAACACGTCGGAAGCAAACGCAGCGACTTACATCCCTCTTAATTATTATTTTTTATTTATGGAGTTATTTGTTTTTTCCTCCATCAAAATTATGTATTTAATGGCAAAAACTAAAAAGCTGATTTTGGATAATAGATTCTTATTAAAGCATAATGCTATTAAAGTACCCAGTGTATGTGATTAGCTTGTGTTGTGTTTCGAGAAGGGACTGAGGGGGGAGTATGAGAAAGTTTTGTTTTAAGCGAAGATATTTTATTTGTAACTTAAAATGCTAAAACAGAAAGTTGTAAGTTCATATGAAAGTTTTTAAAGAAATAGGATCCGTGTTTTAAAGCTTTTTCTTGTTTGGTTCAAACAATAATTCTACAAAGTTATGCATTATGCAATCACAATTGTATGGATTTCAAATTTATAGTTTTACACTGCAGTTTGCTTAATAAAACTTTATCAAACGTAACCTATACTGCTTTTCATAATTATTAGAACGGACTGATAAATTTCATCTTTTGCTTATAAATTTTTAAAAATTTGTTAATTTTCTATTTTGTTTTGACTTTAGTACCTTATTTCATCCTCCATAAATGCATATAAGTTTTAATTATTTCTTAAAAGTCCTCGAATTTTTATAAAAGACTATTATTTTTAACAGTATATTTAGCTGTTCATAATTATTCGAATAGCTGATTACGATGGCTATATTTATATTTATGGATGACATTTGTTGTAATTTTGGAAATTTTAAAAGATTAATTTACTAGGTAATTACTTTTTGAATGTAAAGCAGTAAAGCCAAAAGTAATGCCCAAGAATTATTCCTTCTGTTGAACTTCTCTACCGCATCAATGAAGATCGAAACGATGGGATATCATATCAAACCCTTTCAAAAAATATAAATTGTTGAAGTTCGGTATGCAATATTTGTGCAAATATGATGACAAATAATCCATTGAAACCAAGAGAGGGCGAGGAAAAAAATAGAAAACAAGTGGAAGAGAAGACTCTATGATTCTAAGATTGTCCAGTAAAAGAACGATATATCGTGAAGTGCGATAGTGGAGGAGTTGAATTTAAATGTTTCAGCTCTAACAGTTCACCGTAGAATCAAGAACTCAATGTTTCTGAGTTGTATCTAAAGAAAAAACCATGCATCATTACAAACAAAACAATGCAAAAAGCTCACCCTCAAAGAGAGAGTTTTATGGTCAGACGAAAGCAAATATGAGTTTCTGTATCAAAAAAGTGTAAAAAAACTTGGGAACGATGAGGTGAGGCGCTACAGTATAACATGGAGGCGGAGATGTTTTTGTGTGGGTATGTTTCTCCTCTAAAGCTGTTAGAGAAATTGTGATGATCGATGGCAAAATAATTAAAAGTATGTAAAGTATTAAATCATAAAAGCGTAAAAGAGCTTGGAGACGATCTGGTGAGGCGCTTAAACAGATGAATATACTACAGACAGTAAAACATAGAGGCAGATTTATGATGGTATTGTTTTTTTTTCTTCCTCTAAATGTGTTAGTGAAATTGTGATTATTGATGGTAAAATGGTTAAAAGTTTTTTGTCGATATCCTGTCCCAAAATCTACAACATCATACCACCTAACAAAACCGTCAGCTGACCTAGAACCACTTTGGTGGAAAAGAGTCATGAGCAACAACAATTCTAGGGCGAAAATCAGAAAACTCATCCACTTCATCGCGGTAAACGAAACACTCTTATTTCCAAAAGATGGCGACAACAACTAGCCACAGACCCAACTAACCCTATGTACTCATATTCTCTCTTCTTCCATACACAGGGCACGACCCTCTCAAATTCAACAACACAACGACCTGAAAGACTGAACTTTAAAAAAATATTATATTCTTTTGTTTTAAATGACCTGTTTTTCTGTATCTTTTTATAGAAAGTGTATTTTTTTTTTGCTCTGGCTTTTTTCAATAAAGTCTCACGCATACCCAACCAACCGACAGGGAGCCGTCCTGGCTCCGAGTTCGGGGGTATGCTGTGGTGTTATGTCCCAAAATCTGTAGAAATCTATCACAAATTTGAGGCTGTGTCGACGATATAATAATAACTAGTAATTTGACCTATCCTTACGGATATACAAATTTCGAGCCACTGACAGTTCCGAAGAACGCCAGATTCAATATTCGAGCACAAAAATCCACTGCTCAGGTACACAGCTTCATTCAACGAGATAATGACCCATTGGTCATTACTAAACATAAAACAATATCAAAGATTATTTATCGGAAAAGAAAATTAAGGTTTTGAATATTGGCCGCCAAAACGCTCAAACATTAATTCCATCTAAATTTTAGGGTAAATTTAGTATCAAAAATTTCCTTTTGGAGATAAAAAATAAAAATAAAAATTTCGAGGTGATCAAAGATGAAAGGCGAAGCATGAACCAGGAGACACCGCAGAAACAAGTTGATAGAACGAATCAAAGTAATTGCTGAGGCCAAAGGAGGTCGAGTTAACCATTAAATACCGAGATTTGATTTTAAAAAATGTTATGTTGACACTTTTTGTGGTATGATTTTGCACGTTCGAATAATTTTGAACAACACATCATTTAGCCTTATACGAAAATGTTCCTATTCTAACCTATTCTGCGATAAAGTTTGCGTTACTTGAATAATTTTGAGCAACACTGTAGTTACTAAAAGTTTCGTGATAGGTATTAAAGCTTTCTAATGTCGAGGAATACTTAATAATCTAATTTATGTTGAGACATTCAGTAGCCTATCTCAATGACATAACACCCTTGTTGCGGAATTCAGATTTGATTAGATCATGTATTGTCTTTAAATCACGAACTCATTCAGCAGTAAGGTCCTCTGCTGCCCGTCGAGTGGCGCTGCAATCGGTTATCAGAGAAACGTTGAAAACGTAAATTCTTTCATGAAGATAGAGGGCAGGCAAAAAAAAAAAAAAAGCTTGATTTTGTTGCACCGCATTTAGAGTTAAAAGCAGCGTTTCAGGAAAGTGTTTATTTCTTTATCAGTGATAAAGCTGCAGAAATTTGAATTTCTATATGTTTCTATTTTTTACCTTAAAAATAGTGGTAAATTACACAATACGTTTGAATAACGATCACACAAACTATAATAAAATTTCTTACGTTTGATGAATACATAGGCAGTCGTTGAAATCGTAGCTTTTTCAAGAAAGAAAAAGCAGTCACAACGCTTTTATAACTATAAACAGAGTTTTATAAAGGAACTTATGATTACTAAGATTCTGGAAATCTTAATATACATATGCCCAAAAGTATCCTGGCACTTTCAGATTTTCACATTTTTAGAATTTCAAAGCAAAGGTTTAACTGACTGTCTTTACACTTCAACCATGTCAAGAATAGGCTATAACTCACATTTTACATTGAAGATTCGGTCCTGAAGGCAATTAGGGGACCGTCTACAAACTGATGAATACAAAAAGTTTTTGGTCCATCCAGCTTCACAGATTACTGATAACAAGATGAAACTTTCCGAAATGGTAACGTTTAATGTGCATAATATATACAGTAATGTTCGTAAACTCAGCACAAATATTTGGGAAAATATCAAAGTGTTCTTAAAAAATCCCAAATTTTCACGCCTATTTTTTGCTTATAACATATAGAGTTTTCTGTTATATTATACCTAACTTACAGAAAAGATGGCAATTTGTTTGATAAGCATTTTATTAAAAGTTTGAAAATTTGTTTTGAATATTACAGGAAACATGATCATTTTTAGTAAATAATGTTTCACTGCGCATGCGCGAAACATAGCGTAATTTTTCTTTCACAACTTTAAAGCAAAATATATAGGGCAACTTATATAAAAAAAATTCAGTACAATATTATTAGTATTCAGAAAGATATCGGCATTACAACAAGCAGAATTTTAGCTCCAGTCGAAGAGAAGCTAAAAGATGAGGGGTTGTACACAAATTGATATTTTTAAACTTATATCTTTGAATAGTTATATTGAATTGTACAGTTGTTAGAATTTTCTGAATACCCATGAACACTTATCTGTTACGTGCATAACTTAAATTCCAGCTAATTAGGCACTATAAATAACAATTTTTTTAATTATATTAATTACATGATTATTAACAAGTTACAATTCTACTGCAAAATGATATATTTAAATATATTTCTTTCACGGCGAAACGATTTTTTATCTAATTAATTTCTATTCTTAAAATATTTTAAAAATTCTACAAATATATATTTTTTTATTCGTTACGAATATTAGAAGTCCTCATGGGTATTCAGAAAATTCTAACAACTGTAAAATTCAATATAACTGATCAAAGATATAAGTACTATATATAAATTTGTGTACAACCCCTCATCTTTTAGCTTCTCTTCGACAGGAGCTAAAATTCTGCTTGTTGTAATGCCAATATCTTTCTCAATACTAAAGATATTGAAATGAATTTTTTATATATGTCGCCCTATATATCTGGCTTTAAATTTGTGAAAGAAAAATTACGCTATGTTTTACGCATGCGCAGTAAAACATTATTTAATAAAAATGTTCATATCTCCTGTAATATTCAAAAACAATTTTCTAAATTTTTATAAAATGCTTTTCTAACATATTGCCATCTTCTCTGTAGGCTTCGTATAATATAACAGAAAACTCTGCATATTATATTATAAGCAAAAAACAGGCGTAAAAATTTGGAATGTTTTAAGAAAATCTTTATGTCTTCCGAAATATTTGTGCTGAGTTTACGAAAATTCTTGTAAGTATTATGGATATTAAATATTACCATTTCTGAAAATTTCAACTTGTTATCAGTATTCTGTGAAGCGGGGTGGGCCAAAAACTTTTTTGTCTTCATCAGTTTGTAGACGGTCCCCTAATTGCCCTCAGTACCTAATCTTCAATGTAAAATGTGAGTTATAGTCTATTCGTGACATGGTCGAAGTTTAAAGGCAGTCAGTTAAACCTTTCTGGAGAAATTCTAAAAAATGTGAAAATCTGAAAGTGGCCGGATACTTTTGGGCATATAGTGTAAGTATGTCTTTATTTGTATCAAAAATACTTGTAATTTAATTAATAGATATGAATAAAGATAATCCAAGTTATGTTTATGTTACATTTGATGAAAACAGTATTAGTCAAAAATGATTCAGCTAAAGGAATACCTAATTAGTGAGAAATAATTTAATCTAGATATTATTCGCGCGGATAAAGAGGGCTATACCTAAAAAAATTATTTAGGAAAGATACGACTATAACGTTGAAAATTGCGGCTCTCACATACAAGCGACTTTCAAAATTGAGTTTACTCTCTTATCTTCATTAAAAGTATAAAAATATTATATTAAGTAGCGATTGATGCCAAAGTATGTCCACATAAACATAAACACTGATACTTACTTTTTAAAAATAGTTATTTTAACTTTTCGTTGTTAGTTCCGATCGTTCGAATAATTTTGAACGACACATAATTGAAAGCTATATGAAAATGTTCCAATCCTGAATTATTTTGCAAAAAAGTTCGAGTTATTTGAAGACATTTTTCATGAATAAGACCGAATTAATAAAAAATTAATATATTTGAGATATAAATAAATTTATATTCTATGATAAAGTGTATAAAAGTTTTGTCAGCTTTCTAATAACTGAACAACACTGTTTTAGTTCATTATATTATTTATACTATATTGATTTTTTTGTTAAAAAAGGCGATATTATAATATTTTTACAAAGCATAGGAAAAAGCAGTTATAATGCAACACGTTTAATTTGAAGATGTCTCTCGACTGCATATCAGCATCCATCTTGAGAAATTCCATCTGACTTAGAAGAAATTTTATAACGGCTTTCATTTTTTAATTATGAGGATATAGCGTTGGTACAAACTTCTGTTCTTCTGTTCTTGAAGGGTATGCAAAGGGTAACGATACATATTATTAAAATCAAATGAATTTATTGGATATTTATTCTGTAAATTTTAATTTAATTTTAAAAAGAAAAAAAAATGAATTTTTGAATTTGTGGAAAAAATGGAAGATAAAGAGAGATCAAAAGAGAACTATCTTGGACATTCTACTACCTTTTGTCCATATTTTTTTAATAGCAGAAAGGAATGAAATGATTTCACTCATACAATGAGTTTTTAATGTTCATTTTTCTCCTCCCATTCTGGGAGTTTTACTTATTTTTCCGTCGGACGCGTTTAATCTGTGAGCTGAAACACCCATATATTTTTCTGCCTAAGTGTGGGTTTTAACGAGAAAGGGGTTGGACCTCTAGTAGCTTCCTTGGGCCAGCGGCCATACCATGCTGAAAGAACTGTTTCTCGTCTGATCACCACAGTAGCTTCCTGGCTCCCTACCACTCATACTAGGATATCGTGGTTTCTTCTCTAGTGC
This sequence comes from Araneus ventricosus, assembly GCA_013235015.1. Classification (NCBI taxonomy): domain Eukaryota; kingdom Metazoa; phylum Arthropoda; class Arachnida; order Araneae; family Araneidae; genus Araneus; species Araneus ventricosus. The sequence continues at coordinate 1,635 of BGPR01007123.1, read as the reverse complement.
GCATTTGGCGTTTGGCGTATGTTAGGGGCATCTTATTCTGGCAGATAAGTAGCGCCCAATTACGTTTTTATTTTTGATTTCCTAAATTTCCCCCAATGTTTCTTATTATATACCTGCAAAAAATCGTGCACCTATGTCCCGGCCCCTAATTCAATGATATTGATCGTTATTTCCAATCCATTGTTTAATAAATGTCAAATTATTTGAAGCTCGCAACGACAATCTTTGTCACTTTTAAGGAACCTTACGGGAAAACAAACGTCAACTCCCTGCTGAATTCCTGGGCAATTTATTTGTTGCAATTGCAAGGAAATACAAAGAAATTTTTTAAAACGCAAATATAGCTTTATATGACCGAATAGTTCAGTTTGATATGCTTCTCCTAAAGAATAAGCATTAATTTAACTTTTAATCTCACAAATGATTTGCGCCCGACCGAAGATTAATTTGTTGAATTTTACTTAATATCTCCTTATAATGGATTTGGAATAAAGTGTGGTAATTGACAGAGTGAAGCTTGGTCCTATTTCAACTCGACCATATAATTGTAATCTTTAAATCTCACATGATTTTTTATTTAAAGATTTTATGCCGCCAACTTAGAATCCGTAGAATTATCTAATGAACATCAAATCTCTGAGATCATCAATACAATGTAGCTGTAAAATTTTTATTTATTACATTGAACATATAATTGATGAGTTTTTCTGATGTTATTCAGAAGACGCGAAAGTTTCTTAATTATTTTGTTAGAAAAGGCATGATAAAAGCTATTAAATGCTGAGTAATAAAATTTCAAGGAAATCGGAAAACATTCATTAAAAATCCATTAAATAAACCTCATGTCTGACTTAATGTTCAATGTTTTTAAATCAGAGCTTTGGAATATTATGATAGCCCCATTTCTATATGGCGCAACTTGCTTTTTCTATTCATAGATGTTGCCAAGAATTCGTAGTACTTTATTACTTTTTATTATTTTCTTTCAGTCGTATTTAATGCAAAAATTGGATTAAAAATCACGTTTTGTGTTTATTTATGTTTGCTTTTAATTATAATTATAAAAGTAATAAATGACACTCTTTTGAAAAAAAATAATAATCATATTTAATTCCCGAAAAGTAGTAACTATAAAAGAACAATTGGGTTCGGGAAAGTTAGCTAATTTTATAAATTAATTTTTTAATTTACCTATAAAATTTACCTTTTATTTACATTAAAAATACCTATGTGTATTTTGGTGTCCAATTCCCTTTTGTCACCCATTCACTGCTACTGCTGATGATAAATAATATGCCTTATGCTCTCTATGTAGTTCTGTACGTTTTTCAGTTATCACTTTCATATGCATGCTGACGGGCAGACAGGAAGTCTCTCCATTGATATATATCCTTCAACAGTTGACAGATAGCTACAATTTTATAAAAATGACATACCAAATTTGAACTCTTTTCGTTTTTTGTAACCATGTTCAAAATTGACAAACCAACCGAGTCACATAAATTCTGAAGCATGACGATTCCAGAAAATTCCGTGATCATACTTACTTACGATTACGATAATTTCATTTCTGGTATTCAGTATATGAGAAGAAAGCATTGTTCTATAAATACGTAACTGAAACGAAGTAAATGA